>CABHPQ010152139.1:0-15777 GCA_902168405.1 Peromyscus aztecus | reverse complement strand
TTTCTCTGTGTAGTTTTGGTACCTGTCCTGGATCTCTCTCTGTAGACCAGGCTGGCCTCGAACTCACAGAGCTCCGACTGGCTCTGCCTCCTAAACACTGGGATTAAAGGTATGCACCCCCACCATCTGGCTCTAGTTGCTGTCTTAAAGCTCTTTGAGGTCAGACTCCAGAACTCAGAAGATTCTGTTATTCCAGAGCGGATTGAATTCACTTTCAAATATGGCTCAGGGACCTGGACTGTGGTGGCGCATGCCTTTAATACCCGTTCAGAGAGGCAGGGATGACTGTCTCAAACAAACAAAAGAATATGTATGAAATTTTTCTTATAGGAAATCTACCTTAATTGAAGTAGACATCTGAGAGTTTAACTGTTTTGTTTTAAATATTTGATGAGAAAGAGTGGAGATGAATTAGATTCATCATAATCTTGGCAAAAGTCAAATCAGACTAACTTATTCTGTCTCACAGAAGGTGTTCAAAATCAAACAGTGCAGATCTGGGGACATATGCCAAACCATTAATGTGGGCAGGTTGTTGAAATCAGAGGGCCAGCTCTTACTCCTGTGGACAGAGAAGGACCTTCTCAGCAGAGAAATGGTCCTGTCTTCAGGATGAGTGTCATCTTGGCGAAGGCAAGTCCTCTGACTCTTACTGGGAAGAAAATCTTGCCCTCTCTGAGCAAGGGCTCTCAACCCAGTGTACCTCCCGAGACAGGGAATTCATGGGCTGCTAGAGATGGGAAAGCAAAGTGGGCCGGTTCCAAATCCTTGGAGGAAGGCATGTGTGACAGAGAACACTGACTTGGCCAGGAACTGGGAGGGTATGTCTTGGCTCTGCCGCCCTTCTCATTTCATCGTGTTTGCCCTGTGTTCTCCCGCAAAACGGCCTGTGGAAGTTCAGTTCCTGTCAGAACACTCTTAGTTGGAATAGGGCCTCTGCAGGCATAATTCGTTAAGAAGAAGTCATACTATGGTGACTCCCAAGCCAGCATGAGTAGTGACCTTCTGAGAAGAGAGGGGACACAGGCATGAGGGAAGATGGCCAGTGTGACAGAGACTGAAGTGTTCCTGGGATTGTGTGAAGCTGTAAGAGGTGAGGGAATGTACTCCTCGTGACCCTTCTGAGAGAATGTTTCCACCAAAACCAAGCTTTTATACTGTGACCCTCCAGAATCTTGAGAAGAAATTTCCGTTGTTTTAAGCAACCTAATGGGCAATATTTTGTACTGTAACCACTGGGAACTACATCAACTCTTCTCAGATCGCCAGCAATTTTATTCTAAGTTTGAATGTGGTTTCCAGGGGCTGTAGATAAAGTTCATCTCTCCACAGTCTAAAGCTTCTAGCTTTCACCAACAAAAGGCTGCCAACACACACAGAGCCAGGCTATGGGGTTGTTGGCTCAGTGACTGGTAAGCTGACTGGAGCAGAAGGCATAGGACTCACTCCTAAGAACCTGGGAGATGTTCAGGAGAACCCAGGAGGCTGATTCCTTGCAGTAAAACAGGTGATGGTTTGTGGTCCAGTGTGGATTCTATATGTCCTTCAAATGTGCCTTAGATGTAGATAGAATTTAGTCACAGTTCTTCCTAAGCCACTGAAAGATATAACTGACATTTGAAGTGCACAGTGAACACCGGCTCAGCTTATGTAAAGGACTGGCTCAGTATTGAATTTCATCCAAGCCATTAGGCTGCAGGGAACCTCTGTGGGGGTGTAAGAAAGAAGGATGGGACCGTTTTTTCTAAATGTTGTTATTTCCACGTAGACTAATCGATCTTTGTTAATATGTAATATATGGATTTGTCATGATTCCCTCACTTGGTCTGTGTGACCGTGGCATGTCATGACAGGTACTGAGGTGCCACATCTGGGAAGTCAGGGCAATCCCTTCACTGTTGAGTGCTCAGAATGTCGGGTGTTGCCTTTCTCCCCATCTCGTGCTTGCTTAACTGTCAGCACAGTGGAGGCTAGCCTTGACCACCTGGCTGGGTGGTCACTGTCCATGCTTTACAGCGCATGTGTTTCTCTCCTGTTCAGTCTGTACTCTTTGGAAGGGAGCCCCTGTGCTCAGCCCCTCTTAAGGGGCGGGAAGGGATGTGTGATGTCATTCCCCTCTGCCTGAGAATGTCCTTTAGCATTCCTTGTGCTCTCTTGGACACAAACTCTCTACCTGAAAATGTCTTTATTTTATTTCTTTGACTTTTAGAAGGTTATAGATTACCGCATAGTCTATGAAATGGCACAGGAAGGCCTTGTGTGCCATTATGTAACATATCGCCTAAGTACAGGTAGTATTAAGATGGAATCCCTTATGTCACCAGCCTTACAGTCGTATGTGTCTGTCTGTGTGTGTGTCTGTGTGTCTGTGCACATGCTTCTTCCAGTCTTACTACAGGTGTAGATCCATATAACTGAAACCTCAGTCCGGATATCTAGAGTTATGTTGCCACAGCACCTTCCCTTGTCCTATCCTTCTAGTTCCTCTTCAGGAGCTCTTCTCAGGGCTGGAGAGATGACTCCATGATTAATAGTGAGCATGCCCAGAGATCTTGAAGGGCCTCCTGGTCAGTCCTCCAGAAACAACTCACATAATCGACGAACTTGGCTTCCACACTGGGAAGTGCACCACCTTTTCCATGCTTTGCATCTTTGTTTTAATGACTTCTGCAGAGCTAGGGCCTTTGGTGTTTTAGGAGTTGTCCCCTCTTTTTTTGAAGTATCCTTGATCCTTTGAACCCAGTGTTGATGGTTTTAAGTCTTTTCCATTCTGCTTTGATTTTTTGGTGTATTTTTGGCTGGATAGTTCTTCACTGGAGTTTCAAGATCTCTGGCAGCAGAGGAAGTCTCTTTAAGAAAATAATTTAAGCCGGACGGTGGTGGCGCATGCCTTTAATCCTGGCACTCAGGAGGCAGAGCCAGGCGGATCTCTGTGAGTTTGAAGCCAGCCTGGTCTACAGAGTGAAATCCAGGACAGGCACCAAAACTACACAGAGAAACCCTATCTCGAAAAACAAAACAAACAAACAAACAAAAAACAAAAAAAAGAAAGAAAGAAAAAAAGAGAATAATTTAAACACTGTGAAAGATTCTGTCTTACTCCATGGCTGTCTACTTATAATATGAAGCGGGAACTTTACCTCCATGTTTACCAAATGCTGACCAAAGTTCCACAACCAAGAATATGCTATCTAAATGCCTGTTTAGTTTTCAAGGATGGAATCCCACCCTTCACTTGGTCTTAAGTACGTATGGAATCTTAGGACAGGACGTAGGGAGAGCGGTGGTCATACATGGAAATGGTGGGGAGACACAAAGAGACATGGGAGATAAACTCAGTGGAGTAAGGGGCAATAAGACACAAAGCATCCAAATGAAAAGCAGTAAGTAAAAACTACATGATACCTATGTAGATGGAATGGACAAAGGAGCAAAATGCATGAGATTAGTAAAGTTGCCAGATTAAAAATCAGTTATGTTTCTATGCACCAGTAAGTAATCAACATGTTTTAAAATTTAACTCTCATTCATTATCATCAAAATATTAAATACTTGGAAATAAAAAAAGTTGTGTGTGTGTGTACACATACATATACACTGAGAAGTACTACCTAGTGCTAAGAAAAAAGCTAAAGAAGACGAAACGAGTAGATGATTGCTGTGTTTATGAATAAGAAGATTCAGAGGTGGTGGTACACGCCTTTAATCCCAGCACTCAGGCAGAGGCAGGCAGATCTCTGTCAATGTGGTCGTCTCTGGTGGGCTTACCTTGCAACATTTTGGAAGCCCCAGCAAGATCCCCAGAGACTGAGCTGCTGGGACACTGGGGGTCTTGGGTTCCCTCTGGGACAATAGTGTGGAAAACAGGCAGTTACTATGGGGTGCGCACCCTGAGATGTTCCAGGACCCCATGAACTTCTTCTGCCTCTGGTCCTACTGCCCCAGAGGCTCCACATGCCTTCCCCCTAACATGGGAAATTATGGAAAGTTGCCTGAATCTGTCACCTTCAGAAGTAAGTCTGTTATGGCACCTTCTGAGAAGGACACTTAGGAAAGGCTGGACACAGCCCTAATCCTGGTGTCTGGAATCCACGTGGGATGTCACTGGAACTCCTGGTTTAAGTCTGTGTGGCGCTCACCTCTGCTTGTCCTTGTTGTTTGCCTGTGGATCTTTCTATGTGTTTCCGTCAGTTCTGTTGGTTGGGGAAACAGATCTAAAATGGGAATGGGAGCAGGCAGTCCTAAGACACCACCTGAAGTGTTAAAACACCTCAAGGAGGGTCTGTGGACAAGGACACATACAATGTCTGTTTCTCAACCCCGAAAACTTCGGACCTTCTGTGAACTCGTTTGGCCCTCTTTTGGAGTGGGGTGGCCCAGTAATGGATCTCTAGACTCCTAGATGATCCAGGCTGTCTGTAACATGGTAACCAAAGGCTCCTGCTACCCTGATCAGTTTTCCTATATTGACTAATGGCCTTTTCTGGTTCAAGACCCAATTCCATGGCTTGCACTTGTGCGTTCTTCTTGGGAACCCAAATCGTCTTGGTTCAGCCAGGTTGTCCAAAGAAACCCAAGCCTCTTCCTGTTCTCTCAGCCCCTCTGGTATCAACTCATGTTCTCCTGGTCCCCTTGGATAACTACGCTGCACTTCTGGTCCTCGCTGGACCATGAATACTTTGGTTTCTAGCCCTCACTGTAGGACCTTACTTGTTCAACTGCCTAATTGACTATGTGAAACAGAGTGAATTCTGTGAAACTGTTAGTGCTGAGGGGACAATATAACCACCGGCCCTAAGATGAAAACACACCTTGACTCATGCCCATAGAACCAGTAGGGACTGTAACAGGCCCCAGACATAGAACACCTGACACCATGTTAGAGGCACCATTACAACTTTAAAACCTAGCATGTAGGCTCTAACACCCGCCAAAAGAGGAACAAAGACGTAGTCCATAGTTCCTGGAAGGTCCTTGAGTAAAAAGTCCCTTGCTTTTTGGCTTCTGTAGTTCCACTTCTTGCAAACTGACGTGTGACAACCAAGATGTGATTTTTGTGCATAGAGGACAAAGGGCTGTGAGGCTTGGGGCTGCATGATTTGGGTACGTTCCCTGTGTGGCCACTGGCCATCAATAAAGACTTTTTCTGGCTTAAGAGTTTCCATGTGGTGGTCTCTAGTGCGCTTACCTTGAAACATCGTGTCATTGGTTTCTGTACTGTTCTTTGTTGTTGTTGTTTTTTGTTTGTTTGTTTATTTGTTTGTTTGTTTATTTGTTTGTTTTTCAAGACAGGGTTTCTCTGTGTAGTTTTGGTGCCTGTCCTGGATCTCACTCTGTAGACCAGGCTGGCCTTGAACTCACAGAGATCCGCCTGGCTCTGGCTCTCAAGTGCTGGGATTAAAGGCGTGCGCCACCACCACCCAGCTGCACTGTTCTTTTTATTACCTTCTGTATCTTATTTACTTGGGGATTCAACTGGTTTCTTTATTATTCTCTTAAAGCAAAAGCCACTGCTGGTTTGTGAACTTTCCTTACTGTGTATATATTTTGTTGTGGAATATTAGTTTAAGATACATTACATTCATTTATGCTGTGGAATATTTGCTTAATGATGCAAAAATATGTTGTATTTTTTTAATGTTGCATTTGTTTAACTCGGTAAAACTGTGTCACTTTTTCTGTCTAAAACACCTAATTGGGCTAATAAAGAGCTGAATGGCCAATAGCTAGGCAGGAGAGAGAAATAGGTGGGGTTGCCAGGCAGAGAGAATATATAGGAGGAGAAATCTAGGCTCAGGAGAAGAAAAAAGGAGAGAAAGCAAGGAACAAAAGAAGGAGAAAGGAGGACACCAGGGGCCAGCCACCCAGCCACACAGCCAGCCACGGAGTCAGAAGGAAAGAGAGACATATAGAATAAAGAAAGATAAAACTCCAAGAGGCAAAATATAATTAAAGAGAAACAAGATAAGTTAAGTTAGAAAAGCTGGCTAGAAACAAGCCAAGCTAAGGCCAGGCATTCATAAGTAAGAATAAGTCTTCTGTATTTATTTGGGAGCTGGGTAGCAGGCCCCCAAAGATTAAAGAAAAACAACTATAATATTTGGTGCTATAAATCCCTCAAATGTTGTTTTGATGGCATTTATTGAATTGCTGTGTTTTCATTTTCATTCACCTCACAACACTCTCTATTTTCCCTCTGATTTCTTTGACACGTGGCTTGTTTAGAAGCACTCTTTAATTTCCATTCAGATCCTCTATCTTTATGAATAATCCTTTAAAAATACTATGCCATCATTAAAACCAAACCGTGAAATAAACTAACTATGAAGCAAAGAACAGATGGGCAGAACCTGGGGGTTGGGACAGGGCAGAGGAGCTGTCAGTTTCTTTTGGTCAGGATATGTCTGAAATCCAAATGGAGATGCCCAACTATGTCAGGTGTAGGAGTCAGGATTCAGAGGAGAGCTATAGTGTGGTTCAGAAGTGTCATCATTAGGTCAGTAGATACAACTGGAACTGGACAGCATCACCAAGGGAGAAGTAACAGACAGTGAAAAAAGTTCTGATGAGGGACCCTGGAGCTGCAGAAATGTCAGAAACCGGGAGGGGCCAGTTTGGAGTAGTGAACAGAAAGGAGTGTTCTGGAAAGCAAGGGACAATATTGTTTTAGCACAGGGAGGGACCGGGTTGGCAGGCCCAGGGAAAGGAGACTGACAAGGGCCACTAGGTCTAATACAGAGGTCACTCATTTCTGATTGGGCTCTCTCTCGCTGGAGTGGTGGGACCAGAAGGCTGGCAGGAGTGGAGTTCTGAAGACAGGAACGGATCACACATAAGAACCTGTTCACAGGAGTTTTGTTGTAAGTGGGAATAGAAAAATGGGAGGCTGCTAGGGAGGAACATGGGAGTCAAAGAGAAGCTTGATTAATTAGCATATTTGTCACGGGGTGTTTCTAGAGGGAAATTTTTCTAGAGATAAATGACAGGGGTTCTAGCTATGGAAAACCCTTAGTTCAAATATTTTCCATTTTAACATTGCCAGGTGAGTTTTGGTAGAGGTTTGCCTTGTTCTTATAAGCATAAAGAGTGTGTGTCGGGGGGGAAGCCTTGGCATGTAATTAGGGATTCAAGGGTCAGATCTTAAATCTGGCAAATCAAGGTCTTTAATATTTTAAATATTTTATTGTTTAATTATGTGTGTGTCTGTGTATGAGTATGTACACATGAGTGTGGGTCCCTGCAGAGGCCAGAAGATAGTTACAGTGGTTGGGATCCACACAATATGTGTATTGGAAACAAAACTTGGGTCCTCTGCAAGAGAAGTATGTGCCTTTGTTTCTTCTTTTTAAAAAAATTGATATTATTTTATTTGTCAATAGTATCATTATCTTATATGTTCAGATATTTTGCCTGTGTGTAAGTCTGTGCACCACAGACTTCATGCCTGGTGTCCAGGGAGGCCAGGAGAGGTGTTAGAGTCCCTGGAATTAGAGTTACAGATAGTTATGAGCCACCATGCAGGTGCTGGGAAGAGAACCCAGGTCCTCTAGAAGAGCAGCAAGTGCTCTCAGCTGCGGAGCCATCACTCCAGCTCCAAGGTCTTTATTGTTATTTGTGTTTTTAATTTCCCAATTAACATTTTCCTTGCTCCTCTAGCCAGATGCTCCCATACCCTGGAAGCATTCTGTATGTATGTGTGGATTTGATTTATGGAAGACTAAAGATGTTTGAAGGATGTAAATATGATTGTTATTATCTATAGAAAGATATGATATAGATATGATACGATGAATGGGTAGATTATTGAATCTACTTTTAAAGAGCAACTTGTGTAAAATGTTTTACATTGCTATAGATTTTAGTTTATTACAAATTTAAAGTTAATTTTGTTATACTGTATGTATATTTCTACTCTTGTTTAAATTATTTTGTTTGTGCAACTCATTTGAAAATGTAGTGTATAGCTGAGAAATACAGATTAATAGTTAATCATCTATAATAACCAAACTTGTAGTCATGTTAAGTTTTCTAGGTATACATAGATATAAGTCAATTACGTAGGTAATCTTCAAACACTTCAAAGACCTACAGACTATGGCATTTAAAATGTTTTAAAAACTTAGACTTTTCTGGACAATGAGACATGTCTGCCCCTGGCAGCACCAATTTACTTCAAAGAGGAAGATGGGCATCAAAGACACTCTGTATGGAGTTTATCTTCTTCTTGGCAAAAATAGCCATTTGAGCAAGAAACTATTCTTGCCTGGACTGCTTGACAAAATGTTGTATAAACTGGACATGCAGGACCCATAGGAAAATGACCAATCTGTCAAAACAAGGTGAAATGGTCCTTCAGGTTTCTGCTTCATAGAGGA
Source organism: Peromyscus aztecus (assembly GCA_902168405.1). NCBI lineage: Eukaryota > Metazoa > Chordata > Mammalia > Rodentia > Cricetidae > Peromyscus > Peromyscus aztecus. The sequence goes on along the minus strand of CABHPQ010152139.1, from coordinate 7,402 downwards.
GACTGCCAAACATTCTACAGGACACAGAGAAAAAAATGACTGAGAGACTAGGCCTATGGGCTGAAGATGGATGCCCCAACATTGAAAAGAACTTTGGGTGACTGTCCAGGCAGCCAGCTGTCTCTGCCATTCTAGATTTTTGGAAGTTGCTTACAATGCTCTTCCTGCTTACTTAGGTAATACTATATCCTTCTGAGGTCTTTGATATAGTTGAAGACTAGATAATTATAATTATGGTTTTCCTTGGTTATGATAAGAGATAAGGTAGATAGGATAGATAGGATATTTTCTTTGATTTTGCCAAATACAAATAGACTAGATATTATAACTGTAATTCTTGCTTGATTACTGTTTTGTTATATGTAATTTTACTATGTTAAAGTTAAACCCTTCCTTTTTGATTAGACAGAAAAGGGGAGGTGCTGTGGGATGTTCTGTATGCTGTGAATGTGTTGCTCTGATTGGTTGATAAATAAAAAGCTGATTGGCCAGTAGCCAGGCAGATAAACAGACAAGGAGAATTCTGGGAAGTGGAAGGCTGAGTCAATAGACATCCAGGGAGCAGCATGTAATGGCACACAGGTAAAGCCACGGAACACATAGCAACATACAGATTAACAGAAATGGGCTGAGTTTAAGTGTAAGAGCTAGCTAGTGGTAGGCCTTGGTATGGCCAAGCAGTTTTAATTAATATAAGCTTCTGAGTGATTATTTTATAAGTGACTGCAGGGTCTGTGGGGCTGGACAGGACCAGAGAAAACTTCAGCTACAATTATCAGCATTAATTTTTTCATTCTTTAAAAGTTACTGAGAATTCCATATATTTGATCATATCTATTTGTCACTTCCTCCCCAGCTCTCAGACCTCTCTTCCACTTGGTCCCCTCCCAACTTTGGGTCCTCTTTTTATATCCCACTGAATCCACTAAGTACTACTCACATGTGTGTGGGTGTGGGGTCATCTACTGGAACATAGGTAAGCATCCAGAGACCACACCCTGAAGGAAACTGACTCTGCCCCAGTCATCTTCAACTGCTTCTCAGCTTGGAGTAGAACTTCTGGAGCCCTCCCCTAGCTGTACTGGAATGTTGATTGGCTTGATCTTGTGCCAGTCCTTTTTTTTTTTTTTTTTCAATGCTCAGATCACAGGGACCCCCAAAAGATCACCACAGAGACCAAATCCCATATGTAAAAGCAAAGAGCCTTTATTTTCAAGCTCTGAGCTTGGTCTCTCTGTCTGTCTGACACAGCAGTGAGAGCAGAGAGTCCTGAGCCCAGGTGGGGTAGGGTTTTTGTCATAGCAGGGGTTGGGTGAGGGGATTTTCAGGGTTCAGGACCCTGATTGGCTGACAATTGTCTAGGGAGATCTATAAAACAGAAATAGGTGTGTGCTAGACTCAAGGACATCTGGCCATCTTATCTAACCTCATCTAATGGTTGGAATTGGGATGTCAGGTACTTCACCTTAGATGTAGGCCCTCCCTGGGTGGGGTCAACTTATGGCTTTTACTGAGTCTGGGTGTTGCCTGCCCATAAGCCTGTCACAGAAGCTGTGTCTGGGCCTTTATGCCTGTCATGGCAGCTGTGTGGTCAAACTGTTTTGGGCCCCCACAATTTTTATTTATGAATTTTTTAAAAAATTTTTTTTAGGTATGAGTGCTTTGTCTGTATGTATGCCTGCATGCCAGAAGAGGGCACCAGAGCCCATTATAGATGGTTGTGAGCCACCATGCGGTTGCTGGGGATTGAACTCAGGACCTCTGGAAGAGCAGCTGGTGCTCTTAACCACTGGTCCTTCTCTCCAGTCCGTCTTGTGCCAATCTTGATGCAGACAACCACAGCTGTTGTGAGTTCATGTGTGAAGCATCTTGTCACATCCAGAAGACCTGTCCAGCTGTCCTTCCCAGCCTCTGGCTCTAGCAATCCTTTCCCCCTCCCAATGTTCTTCCCTGAGCCTTGGGGAAGAAGCGGTATGACAACGTGTCTCATTTGGGGTTGAACTGCTATATATTTAAAAGGAGCTTGAACACATATATTTATTTTCAATTTCTTGAGGTGCTGGGGCTGTGGTTCGTTTGGTAGAGTGCTTGCCTTAACATGCACGAAGTCCCAGGGTCTATCCCCAGCACCGTATAAATCAAGGGTGGGAGAAAGCAGGGAGATCAGAAGTTCATTATCCTCTGCTACATATTGTTTGGGGCAGTCTGGGACACATGAGACCTTGTCTTGAAAAGGTCTTCAGTACTTTTGATTTGCTTCCAGTTAAATTAGCAAAGGACTAGAAGTAAGTAAATTGTTAAAAAAAAAAAAATGGGTGCCAAATGTGACTCTTTCTGAAAAGCAGTGACTTCACATAAAAGTTACATAAAGGTGAGGTGTACTGTAGCTTTCAGTGTAGATAAATGGTCATGAAAACAAATATAGCCCCGCATGGTCAGGCTCATTCTAATCCCAGAACCCAGGAGGATCCTGTGTTCTGATCCAGCCTGGGTCACACAGTAAAAACCTTATCCCAAACAAAATAAGACAAAAAACAAAAAACATATTCACAAAAATAACAAACCAAACCCAAAACAACTCCCCCAAACAAGTAAATACTATTTAACGTCTGTTAAGATCAAACATATCCTTGCTTTATATATTGAAATCTAGTTCCTGTGGGATAGTATTTGAAGGTGGGATCTTTGGGAAGTAATCAGACCCTAAGGATGGATCCCTGGTAAATGAGATTAGTACCCTTATAAGGGGGGCCAGGGGCTTTCTGTCTTTCACTTATGTAAGGCTAAAAGAAGTTGGCCATCTGTACCTGGATCAGGGAGCTCACCAGAACCAACAATGCTGTACCCTGACCTGCATGTTTAGAAAAGACTGTATCTCAGCTGGGTGTGAGTGTGGTGGTGCACTGAGTTCCATCAGCCAGAGCTGCATAGTGAGACCCTGTCAGGAAGAGAGAAAGAGAGAGAGAGAGAGAGACAGAGAGAGAGACAGAGAGAGAGACAGGGAGACAGAGAAAGACAGAGAGAGACAGAGACAGAAAGAGACAGAGACAGACAGAGACAGAGACAGACAGACAGACAGACAGACACAGAGACACACACACAGAGAGAGCATATTTCTCCAGACCTCTGTTGTAAGCCATCTAATCCATGCTTCTTCCTTATAGCTATTGGTGTCTGAAGTTGGTACCTCTGGGGTGGCTCTTTATTGAGAGTGTATAGGTTACTTGTTGTTGCTGTGACAAAACACTATAACCAAAAGCAACTTAAGGAAGAAAGGATTTCTTTTGTCCTCTGATTCTGGAGGTGTGGAGTCCACCATGACAGGGAGTGCACAGTGGTAGAAACAGGAAGCTGGGTGATCACATTTTCACCTACACACCAGAAGCAGAGCAAGGGAGCAGCAAGTAGGGTGAGGCTATAAATCCTCAAAATCTACCCTCAGGGAAATACGTCCTCCAGGAGGAAGGCTACACCTCCCATAGGTTCTATGACCTCTCCATACGGGACCACCAGCTGGGCCCCCAAGCTTTCAAATACATAAGCCCATGGAAGACATTTCTCACTGAAACCACAACAGATGGTGTGAGGCTTCTGGCCTTTCCCTGCCCTCCTTTCAGCTCAGCATGAGCTTGACATTTAGCAGAGTGACAAGTAGCAACCATCCTTGGAAAAATAACAAGCTGTGGGCAAAGCAGCCTGAATGCGGAAGTGGAAATTGTCGCTTCTTACTCCATAGGAAAGACTTGTTAGCCAGGTGAGGTAGCTCATGCTTCGATCCCGGCACTTGGAGGCGGAGGCAGGAGGATTGCTTCTCATGCAAGGGCAGCTTGAGCTATCCAGTGAGTTCTACGCTAGCCAGTGGAGGCTTTTATTTGCTACAAGGATAAAACACAATCCCTTGGTCTGAGACTCTTGAAAGACGGGGCTGTGCCTTAATCATTATGCAAAATTGACTGGTAAGCCAGTTTTACAGTGCAAACAGCATGGCTTCAGTGTAGGACAAGAACTCCTGAGTTTGAACTCCTGCTTCTCGGGGGTCAACGAGACGGCTCAATGGGGGCAGGGGCTTGTAGTGCAAGCTTGATGAGTTTGATTCCTGGAACCCACAGAGGACAGAGAGAACTGATTCCTGAAAGTTGTCCTCTGACCTCCAAACACACACACACACACCATACACACAATAACAGTAATAATAACTGAAAAAAATTAAGTTCCTGCTCGGTCGCTAAAAATCTGTACACTCTTGCACGAGGTACTTTGATTTTCTGCGTCTCTAAGGCTGCTGTGAGGCCTGGGAGATATTCCCACACTTTCTGTCTCCCTTGCTCCTTCTCCTTCTCTTTCTGTCTTCTGAATTAAATGCTGGCTGTGGCCTCCGAGTGACATACAGCATACAATACGTGCCAAAGACGGAGTTTCTTCTCAACTTTCCCTTCAAGCTGTCCTGCGCGTTTCCTTTCCTCTGGACCCTTTTATTTATTCTTCCATGTGGCTTCTGCTAAAGCTTTCACTCCTAGGTAAGGACCAACTTTCCTTTGATGGCACTGGGGAAGGGCCTCAGTCTTCCAAAATGAAAGCAAACCACATCAAAATCACAAGAGGAGTCTCCGATGTTCCCCTGAATTAAACGCTGTCCTAGCCGGAACCTCCAAAGCCTGACCTTCGGAGGAGGCTCAGGAGAAGAGAGAACTAACTACAGTAGTTAAGAGCCGAGAAGAACAGCTGGCTGGAAGCGACACAGTGGCAGCCGTCAGAGCAGCTCTTGGCTGCAGGAAGAAAGTGGACTGATCGCAGTGGGCTGCTTGAAGTCCAGCTGGGAGCTGTGCAGAGCTGGCTGCGTCACAAGTCTCCATAGTGAGCTGGATGTGAGCGTGACCAAGGCCAGGGTCAAAGAACTTACAAAGCAGGCTGGAGATATATATATATATATATATATATATATCTATATATATAAATTAAAAGAAACAAAACGAGTCTTATAGTGTGTGTGTGTGTGTGTGTGTGTGTGTGTGTGTGTGTGTGTGTGTGTGTGTAAGGAATTTTGGCTTTTAATTTCTATTTTTTACATTTTTACACAGGATCTTATTTATCTCAAGTTGGCCTCAAATGCAATGTCCTTGAACTTCTGAGTGTCCTGTTTCCTCCACTCAAAAGCTGGCATTACAGGTGAACACCACCATGTCCAGTTTTGTAAGGTGCTGTGATCCGACCTAGGAATTTGTGTAGTTAGCTAAGCACTCTACCAACTGAGCCCCTGGCTGCTAATTTTTTCAGGTCCATGGGTCCTGTCTAGTGGCTTCTTTCTGTAATTTGTCTGGTTCTGGGTGCTGTTCCCCTGCAGTTCTGCCCTACAGCTGATTGTGTTCTAGATGATTTCTTGACCTAATGACAGCTAGTTTCCTTACATGTGTGTGTGTGTGTGTGTGTGTATTACTTATCTATTTATGCATATGTTGAATATATGTATGTATGTATGTATGTATGTATGTATGTATGTATGTATGTATACACACATATATTGAGAAATGACCTCCCTATGTGGGCTGGGGAAAGTCTGGTATTCACTATGTAGCCTACGCTGGTCTGGAATTTATGATGACCTTCCTGCTTCTGCTTCCAGAGTGCTAGGATTACAGCAGTGTGTCATCACACCCCATAAAGACAGCCAATTTCTAAGCTGACCTGTGGCCTACTCAGCTCTGCTCCAACATATGAGCTATGCTGGCTGGTACAGGCTCAGTCAGTCCAGACTTGCAGAGAAATGGAATGGTGGGTATGAGCAGTCAGCCATGGAAGCAGGGTTGGAGGTGGAGAACACCCAGCAGGCAGCAGCCATGCAATGGAGACAGTACCCATGGGGGCCATGCAATGGGTTGCAGAGGAGTGAAATCATGGGGTACACTGGCCACCTGCTGCTGTTCTAGGGAGACCCCAGAACAGGGCAGAAGAGCTGTGTGACAGTTTTCTCCCTTCCTAGGCTATGTCCATGTGGCAGATGTCTTGGTCACTGTTCTAGTTCTGTGAAGAGACACTATGGCCAAAGCAACTTGGAAAGCATTTAACTGGGGACTTGCTTACAGTTTCAGAGGGTTAGTCCGTGGTCATCATGGTAGGGAGCATGGTAGCATGCAGGTAGGTGTTGGAGAAGTAGCTGAGAGCTTTACTTCCCAATCTGCAGGCACACACACACACACACACACACACACACACACACACACACACACGAGCATGTGCACGCAAGAAGTGGGGGCACACAAACCCCTGGCATGGGCTTTTGAAACCTCAAGCCTCACCCCCAATGACACACTTCCTCCAATAAGGCCACGCCTCCTAACCCTTTTCATCCTATCAAACAGTTCCACTCCCTGGTGATTAAGCTTTGAAATATCTGCGCCTATGGGGGCCATTCTTATTCAAATCCCAACACAGCAGGTAAGTGGTGAAAAAGAGACCTCAAGTTGCCCTTTCTTTGAGTAGGGCCCTGTCACTAAGGCCACCAGCTAGCAGCTCCTCAGAAGTGAGGAGATCAGGCTACCCCTTTGCTGATCAAGCTGGCTGGTTCCATTGGTCACTCTTGGAGTCTTTGTCAGTGCTGGCATTTTATCAGATCCGTACCAGGCCAGGGGGTGGGCCAGCTCCTTCCTTCCATCTTCCTTCCCTCCCTTCCTTTCTTTCTTTCAAGTTTTTTGAGACAGGGTTCCTCTGTGTAGCCCTAGCTGTCCTGAAACTAGCTCTGTAGACCAGGCTGGCCTTGAACCCACAAAGATCTGCCTGCTTCTGCCTCCTGAGTGCGGGGTTAAAGGTATGTGCCCCCCACCCCGCCCCTGCCCAGCGTGGGCCAACTCTTAACAGCCAGCACTGCTCTGGGAGGGTAACTGAACATATAAAATAGAAGTCCTGAGATCTTATAGGGACCTTTAAGTTTTGTGCTGTTTCCAGTGGAACCCAGGGCCTCTCCTGCTGCTGAGCTACACCCTCAGGCTTCTCATTTACCTCTCAAAAATTTAAGATCTGAATTTTAAAATTTTGGATTATAGAAGATGATTTTTTTTATTATGACAACTGCCAACATTTTTGTCATGTTATTTTTGCAACTTTTTTTTTTTAGTTCATGAATCCTCCTCTTGCATTAAGGCATTTGACTTCAAATAGGGTGAAGTGTGAGCAGAGGCTGGATGCTGACTCATGGTCACAGGAGGCCTGTTCAACCGGAGGCTGACCTCACAGTCTGGCTTTCTCTTAATGCGTTTGCTGAAAAAAGATTTTTGAAAAATTAGCTTTTACTTATGCATGTTAAAATAAGGATAAGAAATACTATCAAAAGCTCCTAAAATTCCAATATCTAGTAGGTATATAATATTAATACTTTTGTAAAATGTATTTCTAGAGCTTTTTTTTTTTT
>CABHPQ010152137.1:5763-35067 GCA_902168405.1 Peromyscus aztecus | reverse complement strand
AGAAGAGAAGAGAAGAGAAGAGAAGAGAAGAGAAGAGAAGAGAAGAGAAAAGAAAAGAAAAGAAAAGAAAACGATGAGCAGGAAAACTGAAGTCCTAAATGCCTCCCTCTTGCTTACCAAGCCCAACATGGTCTGTCTGACAGGTTTCTGTCCTCATTGTCACATTCCACAGAGTCCACCCTAAACAGCTGCTGCTGCATTGCTCTTGTGTGATCATGGAACATCCAGTGCTCATTCCCGTCTAAAGTGTTTAGAATTTAGTGTCTTTCTGCAGCAGTGCAAGCCACCTGCCAAGTTATAAGCACAAGAAGCAATTTTATTATGCTTGTGGCATCTATGTGTCACAGACTTCTGCAGGACACCACAGGGACGGCTCGCCTATGCGCCACAATACTCCAGTCTTCACTGAAAAAGGCTAAAGGGCTGGTATCGCCTGGAACAATCTTTACTCATGGGTATGGGGTTGAGGTGGCTATTAGCTGGTAACTCACTGCAGACTTTGGGATAGAACATCGGTTTTTCTCTGTAGCTGCAGAGGCTCTGTCATAAGATAGAAAGTTGGTAATGAAAGCAGGAGCTTATTGGGAAGGGAAGACATGGTGTGTCAACTTCATGACCCCGTTTCGAAAAGTCCCTAAGTGTTACTTCCACCACACTCAGTGCAGGCACTTAAAAAGAAGTGCTTAAATTCCAAGAGGGGCATCAGAGTCATATTTTAGGGGACATATTGGATGGCATATACTGCCTTGGCCAGCTTCAGAAAATACAATCTGCCACACACTTGCTGTTCATTCTGGCACATAGATTTTTTTTCCCTATTCTTTGTATTTTTTTCAGTTCCTTCATATCTTCCCAGTGTTTGCTCAATGTTCCAATCTATGACCACTGTATCTGTGTAATATCCTCTTCATTTTCCAGCTTCTTTTATTGCCATATTTAATATATTATTCACCTTACCTACTTTCCCTACCCTCCCTTCCTTCTCTCTCTCTCTCTCTCTCTCTCTCTCTCTCTCTCTCTCTCTCTCTCTCTCTCTCTCTTTTGACTTACCCATGTATGCATCTTTGTACGGATCCACTACTGATTGTTCTGTCTATATTGATGTGTTTATCCACTTACCTAAACCACCTATCTCTAGATCTTGTTGCCTTCATAGTTCAACAAATGTAAGTTCCACACAAAGCCCTTTTAGGGCTTTTAGTGAAACCACACTGTGTGTGTCACAATTAACTGGATACTTTTAAACATCTTCCAATTGCATTACAGCAACCTGGAGCTTAAACTATGAACACTGGGTGGTAACTTTATGCCATCGTAGTAAGTTTGATTGTATCAGTGTACCATGCTGTTCGAAGTTCTGGACAACTGGGAAAGTAGCAGGCCTGTGTGGGGATAGCAGGTATGTGACAAGCTTCGTCTGTTCTATTTCTTGTGAAACTCAATTGTCTCTAAATACAGTCAACGGCTAGGAATACAAGGCTGAGTTAGAGCACTTGCCTAGCATGTATAAGTCTCAATTCCCAACATTGCAAAACTAAATAAATAAGTGAATAAATAAAATAAAGTCTTCTCAAGAAAATCATGTGATGGAGGGGCTTTGTCTTGTTTCCTGTCTTGTTATGGGATGCAGGATATGCTGGGTACAAAGAGAATAGGAACCCGGTAAAAATGTCTTAAGGGAGAGTGCACGAACCTATTGATATTAAGCAAGGCTGTTGTGCTATTTTTTGTATTAAGTCTGAAAACACATAGACAAGCAGCAAAACCCCTGATTACTTCAGACAGGGGAGTACTGGAAGGTAAGGTGACATAATGAGATATAAAAACAAAACTATGGTTACTGCATAATTTTTTTTTTTCCGGGGCCAACCCTGACTTACCAAACTGACAAATCTAGACAAGGGACTTGCCAGTCTTTCCAAAAGTGTGCAGAATAAAAAGCATGTCACAGTAACTTACCTCATTGCTTAAACTTGTTAATGCAATCTTCATGTAAATGAACCTTCTTTAACCTACAAATTTTATTGCACCTATTGTTCTTTCTCAGAAACGCCTTTCTCTTCCTTTGATTTGTTCTGCCTTGTGACTGTAGATAATCAAATCACTATTTGGAAATGTAGCCTCCAATTTTCTCTGACATGGTATCAGACGTTGAGACTACTCTTGGGATGACCTTCACCTGTGTTCTTAATCCACTAATAATGTGTGTGACATCACAGTAGTTGAGAAGACAACCTGTTACTCTCTCTCCCATGCTGGGATCTGTTTCCATCTTTAGTAATGAGGTGCAGATCTCCCTTCAAGTCATTACTGCAGATGTGAATTTAAATGATAACTCCTAAATTACCAACTTCACATTCAGACTTCTGTCTTAAAGGCAAGATTTATACATCTCATTAGTTACTGGACATTTTCAATTTGACAACTCACCAGAACTTGACGTATCCAAAATTTATTTTATCACTGACCTCGAAAATCATCCCCTTATTCCATTCTGTTAGTGAACAGTCCTGCTGTATTATAGAGAATTTCCTATGAAGCTAATGAAGAATAAAGTTCTGCACAGCCTTTGTGTAGGTTCCTTCTAATTATTTTATTACTATTATTTATTATTATTATTTATGTTTTATTTTGCATCAAACCTTTCCTGTCTTTTTTTTTTTCATAGCCAATGAAAGGTGAGAAGTATCTTGGTTTCTTTGTTTCCTTCTCAAGGCAGAAGGTTTTCTAGGCTTGAAGTAATGAGAGAGTTTAAATCTGATTTTCTGTTTTGAGTGAATGACAGTCGTTGGTGTTAGAAAACCCAAAGTCTGCAAGCAAGCAGGCCATGAGCTGAGAACGCCACGAAGAGAACAGGAACAGGAGCACCCCATGCCTGGGAATCAGACAACCTTACTACTGTTACATAGTATGAGCCACACAGGAACCAAGCCCCTCTCCTCTGCCCAGAGAAAAAGTGACCCTTGTCACAGGACAAAAGTCACATAAGCACTGCTCCCCATCATCCCTGTCATACAACATCAATCATGCTTTTCTAGGACAAGAAACCACACCCCTTTCCTCAAAGACTTTCAAAGAAGACACCTTGCTTTGTCTTGAGGGTCTGAAACTCTCCCTCTGACCCCATCCATGTTGCTTGTTACTAGTGTTGTCTAAAGAACAATATATCATAGTCCTGCCCCCACCCCCTCTCATCTCAATTTTCAAATCCTAACAGTTAAGACATGGGTGTCTCTTATGGGTTATCTGGTTGGGATATCCTATAGATACAGTCAATGCTGATGTACTTTGGCATAGCTTTGTTTTAGTCTTTCAGGGTAAACACTCTGGTTCATGTCTCCATTATTCTCATTTACACTTTGACTCATTTGTGGAGAAACAACGGTTATTGAATCCTCCTTGTGTGATTGTTTCCTTTTAAGCTATTGACCATATAACAGTGAAAAGTTTCTTATGCACATTGATGTTGGATTTTAATAAAAGTCTTAAATTGGTTCAGACTTGCTTCAAGTTAGACACTTTAAAGGACATTTGTTCTCATCTTTGTAAGAGGAATAATTACCTCTGGATAAATGTGTCTGACTTCTGGATCTATCATTGGCTCCTGGGAAGCCTAGAGCCAAATTGGTCTGCTCTTAGCTATTCATTACAAGTGCATAGTATAATTTCTATATCCCATTTCATTTCAGGTTCCATATATCCTTGCCCTGATTTGCCTTTCACGTTTTTGTTTAAAAAATTATGTGCTGTGTTACTGTCCTGCATGTATCGTGGGAAGTGTCTAAAATTTTATTTTTTCAAAAGCAACAATGTCTATAAAATACAAAAACATACACAAATACACAAATATATGTTGTATTTATATATTCATATACGTAAATATATAAATCAAGAAATATATATTATATATATATGTATGTATATTCATTTGTTTCTTTTCACTCCTGTTCCCTTTCTTTCCTCTCAATAATCCTCCCTTCTGGAAACAACATCTTAAAACTTCCCTTTCATCATGCCATAAGTTCCCTCAGTCCATCCATTGCTCTCCAAACATGTGTTTCAGAATCTGCCGGTACAGAATTACCTACTGTGGGCTGTTTTCCCTCACACACAGAAAGACCTTACTTCCATAATTCCTAGGTTTCCACAAAGTATTTTGTGTTCTTTCATCCCCAAGCCCTTGCATCTTGTTTTTCCTTTGTTGAAAAGCCCATCCTGTCCACACCCCTCACCTGGCTTGCTCTCATTCGTCTTCTTTGGGAAGCCTTACCCACTGCCCGGGGCTCAGTTAGTGCCCCTCCTCTGTGTTGCCATGGTACACGGTGCTTACGTCTACCCTGTACTTATCACTGTATTATTAGTCTTAATTTGCCTGTTCTTGTCTGTCCCTAGACTGTGACCTTCTTTAGGGAGGGGACGCTTTCATCTCTATGTCCCCAGGGCCAGTGCTCCATAGAAAGTGTTTGCTACAGATTTGCTGGATGACTCAAGGAAGAGGGAGAAATTTCCAAAGGTTGCCTCCAAAACTGGCTAACTGCCCTAAGGAATCTTATTTCCGTTCAGGTTTAAGATGGCCTGATTTACTACTCACAGCTTTCCAGTCAATGACTGTAGCTTAACAAACAGTTGTATCTTACAATCCTGTGTCTTAGAAGTTGATGTAAAGAACACAAACGACCCAAAAGGAGTCACTCACTCCTTCCAATGAAGCTTGCTGTTTTCTCTTCTTAGATTAAGCCTACACACAGCATATGATGAAAAGTATAAAATAAATACACACTAGTTAAATAACCAGTGTTAGACTCACTCACTGATAGACTGATAGACTGTTTTGTTTTTGTTTTTGTTTTTGTTTTGTTTGCTTGTTTGTTTTCATGGTAGTGGTATACCTGATTTATAGAAAGTAGAACTGATTGTTATTTACTGTAGGAAAACTTCTCCTCTATCCTTAACACCAGTGTTAATGATTGACACTTGGGCTTAACTAGTAATAACAAGGGCAGCAGAGATGGTATAATACTAAATGGTGTTCCCGAGTAAAATTATCACTTTGTTTTGTATGTGAGTTAGAATCCAATAGCAGGTCCACTGGGGTTCGAAGCAGGCTTGAGAACTAGGGAGGATGAATGTGAAATAAGACAAAACCCATGGAGAGTGGAGGCCAACTGTGAGGCCAAGAATCCCCTTATTAGCCTAAAATACACCTTACTAACTCAATGTATCATTATTTCCTTCTCACCCTCCACAGGTCCTTTCTTCCACAAATATTTACTAAAGATTCATCAACATATGACTGGTACCTGGAGGTGCAAGGGACAGAATAGAGATAAAAACAAACATGATCTTTTCTTCATAGCCTTGCAGTCTAACACAAAAGACTAAAGCTAAGTCAGGGAATAATGGAAACTGTAAAAAACATGTTACTACAGGGGGATTTGCAGGAGCACAGGAGATCAGAAATACCTAGTAGACTTCCAAATGCATTTAGTTCCACAGATGCTTACCTAAGTTTGTCTCTATCCACACAGGAGAGGATTGAACAATGGATCTTTGAAAAGACTGTGTGCTTTGTAGAAGGTTGGAACTATATTAACTGTGTAACTAATGGTTGGCTTCCCTACATTTTCCCCAAGTTCTGTCTAGATTCAATCATTATTCATTGATAGAAAGTGTCAACATTTCTCATGCTGTCAGCGTGCCTTGCTTGAACATGTCATGACATTAGATCTCAGGAAATCCCCCAAATACTAGCTTGCCCCCCCAAAGGTGAGAATAAGGGCAAATTTACTTGCAATATGAACTTTATTTTGAATTATCTATTCTATTAAATTGCCTAATAACAAAATGTTACTTGTGCTTTGATTATTTAACAGAACAACCCAGAATAGTAAGATGAAGGGGCTAAGGACTACGGTTCAGTCAGTAAAGCAATTTTCTTGTGAGCATAAGGACTTTGGTTGAATTCCCAGAACCTATGTAAGTGCTGGGCATGGTGGTGTTTAATGACTTTGTAATCTCAGCACTTGGGAAGCAGAGACAGGAAAACAGAAGGGGCTGACTGGTCAGCCAAGCTATTCTAATTGATGAGCTCATGACTAATAAGAGACCCTATTTCAAGGGAAGTAGACTGTCTGTGGTCCTGAGGAAGACCCTCCACACAAATGATTGCGCACACACACAAGCGCGCGCGCACGCGAGCACACACACACACACACACACTCACGCAGAGATAATATTTTTATATACTTATATATTATTAGTATATATTTTAATAATGATCTCTTTTTTGAAACCTCTACATGATCAAAATAATTCTTGGAAGCTAAAATGTCAATAAAATGACTACTGATCTAGTTATTTCCCTTAATCAGCTGTGGGCATGAGAAACTGGATTATAAAATTTTTATTCTTGCCTACATCTTCCTCTTGTCATTCATTGAAAACATAGTTTGAAAAGAAGTGATGTGTTCTATGAATAAAAGAAGCATAGATTTTTACATTGATTACTAAATTATTATCTTATTAATGGCTTTTTTATAAATTAATGGGATATTTATACTTTGAGATTAAATATTCTATCACCTGAGTGAGGTACATCATTGTTTATTGTTCCTGCTGTAACTATGTAACAGTGGAAAACAATTATTTGATATAGCAAATTAAATGAACAGCTAGTGTTCAAAAATGAGTAAAATAAGCAGCTAAGTACATGAAGAGAAACTTATTAAAGCAGCACTGCTTTGTAAGAAATCGATACTTGACTAAATTTTGACTTCTCAATGGATGGGATATGAGAGTGGAGATATAAGCAAAGAGGATAAGTTTTGCCATGAGTCACCATGAGAAGTTTGCATGGCTACCTGCAACTTGACATCCCCTGGCTGGCTGATATACATGGAAGGCATGCGCTTTTCTGAAGGGAAAGGAGAGGGAGTAGACGGGGGAAAGGTTGTGTGAGGGACTGGAAGGAGAGGAGACAGGGAGGGAAAACTGTGATCGGGCTGGGGAAAAATTAATTGATTAATTAATAAAAATAAAACAATGGATTGATGTGGCATTCCAAAGTGTGTGTGTGTGTGTGTGTGTGTGTGTGTGTGTGTGTATTACATATTCATGCATACTGATCTGGCCTTCAGACATCTGATTCTGTTTCTCTCCATTTTACTTTCTTCACAAAGAAGTCACAAGAATTTGCCTACTACTGTCTTATCATGTAGGCAACACACACACACACACACACACACACACACACACACACACACACACACACACAATGAAAAACCTGAGTACAAAAGCTGGATGCAAATAATTAAATTCTATCCTGTGATGTGGTCAATTATCCTGGTTCAGAGTTCAAAAGAGCAAAGGACATTTGAGACTAGATGTTCATGATCCAAAGAATGAAAGAGTGAAGAAGAGAATATTTTGGACAGGAAAGCAATGTAGCAGTATCTCTTGAAATGCTTATAGGTTTTGAGGGTAATTGTTAACCAGGAACAAGGGGTTTGTTGTTTTGTTTTGTTTTTTCTTCTTTGAGAGTAATGGGAGAAAACAATTTCCAGGGGGAATTGTAGGTTGAATTCGGGTTAGAGAGATTAATATTCCCTCCCAAAGAATAGAGGACTGACTTATTTATTTAGAGGCCAACTATTAGTGAAATACTGACCCAGCAACCAACTCCTATGTAGAAACACATAGGTTTTCAAATGAATAAACAATTGATAGGTATTCTTATATATTAAAAATAGTTCAGAATAGTTCTAACTCTTCATAAAAACATCTCATTGTTACATGAAAGTAATGTTGCTGACATTTATTAAAACTACTATTTCCTAGGCTCTGCCTTACATTCTTTATATTATATAGTTTATTTGTATTATTTGTTCACAACAGTTCTACCAAGATAATATCTTACTCAACTCTAAAGATAAGACTGACAGATAATAGAATTCATCATCTTTATTCAACCCAATAAGGAACTGCATTTGAAAAGTTTGTAATTGCTCAGAATGTCAGATCAAGGGGTTGGATTGGGGCCAAACTTGATTCCAAAGCTGGTTCTAGAACCCTAATGCTAGTTCCAACTGTAGATAACTCTAACAGTGTAGGACACACCTTGCCCTAATCTAAGACCGAAGCTGAGAACTTTAGCAACACTTCATGACATTGTTTGAATCAATAATTCCAAGGTTGCATTTTTTTCATTGTACAGAATCTTGTAATCAAATTTCAGACATTAAAATAAGTATTGATAATCTAAGATACTACATGAGAACTGAAGGGACTGCTGTTTGCCACTGTCAAATTCAATAGTTTTGGTTGGTGGGTCTCTATTTGAAAGATCTCAGAAATTATCACAGGAAATCAAAAGATTATTGTCTACTCCCCTGTCTCTCATCAAGATTTAGCATCTAAGAGAGCTTGAAGAGCAGGAGCTTGGGAGGCTGGGGCTATGCTCCGCCCAGCTTTGTTCCTCTCAATAGGTAGTCACAGGAGAAGAATTTCCACTTCAGAGTCTCAGTTACTTCCTCTGTGGAATGGAGATAATAAAATCTCCTTCAGATCGCCACGGGGTAATGAATTGTAAAGATGTATACAAAATTCTTCATGGAGTCCCTGGCACAGAATTAATGCTCAATAAATGCTACTGATTATCAGTCATTTTGGGCAAACGAACATTGTTTCTAAAGGGAAAGAAGTGTTCGAGGAGAACAATGAAATCAGAGGGAATTTCCTCTTCCCTGCCTCTTATGCTTTTCATCAAAGGAAACACAATACAGCAGAGCTGGAAAACAAGCTCATGATTGAAGCCTCCTCCTCTGATTAATGCAGTGCTTTGAGCATAAGCAAATAACGGGAAAAGGTTAAATTCATGCATGGCTTAACATGAACCAAAGTGGTCAAAGATTGTCACAGGCTCTGTGGAGCTGAAGAATTCCAGGGAACTGGTTAACCTTAGGACATTGCCTTCAACACGTTTATAGATAAAGTATCTGAAAGAAGTTAAGTTTGGACATTGTAATGACACCCAGAGCATAGAAAACATCTAATAAATGTTTACTCACTTTGGGATTATTCTTTTAACACGTTCCCTCCCATGTCTGGGAAACCAGCGGCAGCAATAGAGTAAGTTGTATTACTCACTCTGTTCATTTTTACATAAAGAATTACAGGTGACCAGGGATGAGCGTAATGAGTGGAGTGGTTTTGCCACATCATCATATATGATAAAATTTACACTTTCCTGAATCACCTTCACATGCCTTCCTATGCAATATCTCACCTTATTTTCATGTAGCAAGCAAGGAGAATGAGGCCTTGTGAGGCTATATCCTGTCTCATGGTTATTCAACACACCAAGTACTTAAGCCTTCCTTTGAAGTCTAGTTTAAGCTTAGGTCCAATGACATTTGTATCATTTCACAACTTGTGAGCAAAGGAGTTCATTAATAGCATGATGTGTGCTTCCTATTACACAAGCTCTTCTACATGCATAATGTATAATGCAACTTTGTTATCACCTAAGTTTAGAAGCAGAGTAAGTCTTGCTCACCATTTAAGGCTCAGAATGTATTCTCAGAAAGTAAAGCAAAGTTGTGGGACTTGAATTTTATGGTTTCAAATGTCATTCATTCATCTCATAATCTTGAGCATCTAATTTAGACAAGGAGGGGAATATGTGAAATATGACAGATTCATTAAATTTATGGAGTTCAGATGCTAGCAAGAGAGGTGACTAATAAACATATGGACTAATAAATGGGAAAGTTGGTGTCAGACAGAGATAAGCAGTTTAAGATGAATTAAAGGGTCAAATGATAGATAGAAGGTAGGGTTTACTTTAGAAGGAGTGGACAGACAGAGCCATTTCAAGTTGAGAAACTTAAGTAGAATGAGTGGTGTGCTGGGATAACAAAATGAAATTTTTCTCAGAAGAGGAATGTTGAAATTTGAGAAGCCACAGACAGTCAAGAGAAGGATTGATCGGGATATCAGCAGATACCTTTGTTGGAACAGGTAGGGTTTTGGCATGGTGCACTTCGGCTACTCAAGTGATCTCGTTGTTGCGATGACAACTCAAGTCTGAAGGTCATCAGCTTTTGTAAATTTCCTTCCGCTGTCGATTCCTTTCTCTTCCTGTCCATGACAAACTTCTTCCAAACAACTTTTATTTTTTCCCAACAAGACCAATTTCTACTACCCAAATATTCTTGGATATACGGCCTTCCACTAGCATATGGTCAACTTACCAGGGGCTGTTTTGTTAGAGAAAATGGGCTTTCCTGCTCTCAGAAGCTGTGGAGTGCCTCTAGCTCCTCAGCCAGAGGGTGGGACATCACGCCTGACATCCTTCTCCATGCTGAGTTTGCTCTGGACTGAGCTCCCATAGTCTGTGTCTGCTGTCACAACCACTGAGTTCATATGTGCAGCTGCCCCGCTATGTCCAACAGACAGTTTCCTCACGATCGTCCACTACCTCTGCCTCCTATGCTCTTTTCAGAAATTGTACAGCAGATATTGCTTTAGTAAAAGAGGAGTTTATTGTTTTGTGTGTGTGTGTGTGTGTGTGTGTGTGTGTGTGTATGTGTATGTTTGTGTGTGTGTGTGTGTGTGTGTGTGTTTTAAAGATGTCCTACCTCACAGCAAAGGGCCTGCCCATTAGTTACACATCTGGATTGAGAGTTGGCTTCTTAAACAGTCCAGGTTGGAAACCCACTAACTATATTACAGTGATGCCGACATTTGTCTGTTGTTACTCACCATGCTCCTTATTATTATCTATACTTCAGAACTACGAATGAAGAACAATTTTTTTCAAAGAAATGGCCATATAATAAATGTTATAAAAACTTGTATCAGAGAACCCAGCTTCTTATTGTAGTCTACAATTTACCTAAATGTAGGAAGTTCTGGTGGAGCCAAGCCTTTGTGACGTACATATCGCCTTTCACATTTGCAAGAGGTTTTTCCAAGAGACCTCAAAAGCCTAAATCCAAAGATGCCTGTACAGCCTCTAATTTACACCTCTAAAAACCAATAGGCAAATCCTGATCCATTCAAGTGATGTGTGAGCATTTCAGGAAGGTGACCTTAGTCATCTGATGCTAGGCCTTCAGACCCCCTGCTTCACTCCTTCTAGGTGCTGACTTCACAGCATTCTTCCTCACTATCTATAAGCCCAAGCTACTTAGGACCTTGGCTTGCACTTTCCCCAGGGTTCTCCTTCTCTGTCTCCTTGGAAGGACTTCTACATTTTT
Organism: Peromyscus aztecus; assembly: GCA_902168405.1. Taxonomy (NCBI): domain Eukaryota; kingdom Metazoa; phylum Chordata; class Mammalia; order Rodentia; family Cricetidae; genus Peromyscus; species Peromyscus aztecus. The sequence continues at coordinate 23,809 of CABHPQ010152137.1, read as the reverse complement.
TTATGGGGAGTTAGATGCAAGGAGGTTGGTCTTTGTCACCTTTCTGTGTGCCAGTCACCTGTTCTCTTCAAAAGTACCCACTAGCCCTGATTTAGAAATATCATAACGAAACAGCTGAATATGCTTATTTTTGTTTTAAAAAAATTGCTAGTGTATTTTACTTAGAGAAATGTGGATTCAAATTTGTATTTAAACAAAATTAGAAGTATGTTGATCTTAAGGTATTCTGGGGTCAGTTGCAAATAACTTAATTGGTGTAAGTCAGGGAGCTATTAGGTTTCTTTTGAGAGTCTTTTCACTTGCAAAACTGCATGTGATTGCAGATGACCCCTGCAGGCAGGTGTCAACCCTTTTAAAAATGATATAACTAAAACTCAGAGATGGAACACTTGGCCAAAAAGCAAATATTTCTCTCTTGGTTTAAACCCACTTTCTTCTTCCCTATTAAGTTGAAGTAAGTCAGAGAAATGGATAATAATGTAGGAAAAAAAAGAAGGAAGAAAGAAAGATCTGATTACAAAATAAAACAATCCCTAAGGTTTATTGAGCATTTACTAGGTACTGTACAGTCTCTAGGTTTCTCTCTGTCTTAGTTACAGTTCCTATTGCTATGGAGAGACACCATGACCAGGGCAACTCTTATAAAGAAAACATCTAATTGGGTGGCTCACTTACACTTTCAGAAGTTCAATCCATTATCATCATGGCAGGGAGCATGGTGGTGTGCAGGCAGATGTAGTGCTGAAGCTGAGAGTGCTATATCTTGCAGGCAACAGGAAGTCAACTGAGACACTGTGCAGTATCCTGAGCATAGGAAACCTCAAAGCCTACCCCCATAGTGACACACTTCCTCCAACAAGGCCACACCCACTCCAACAAAACCACACCTCCTAATAGTGCCACTCCCTATATTCAAACTATCACACTCTCTCCAGATGTTACTTTTTGTAGGTAATAGTCAAAGTAACAGGCAAAGGAATGACATTCACTTAACAAATACATGAAGTATAGACACTTTTACACGATCATACTGCTGAATTTGTATATATTTATAAGAACTAAAAAGATAAACTTACCAGAAATTTTGATAATCCCTAGAATTTTCTCTATAAGTAGAACCTGTTTCAATATTTCACTATTCAGTTGAACAATCAGGCCATGAACTGCCATAATGTAGTGTTATCCAGCTATTTCTGGATCTCTGTTAAGCTTTTTCTCACAAGTGTTGTAGACATTTTGGTGTTGACTACTTTAAGCCCCTTTATTGATAGCATATAAAAGATACCAGTAACACCAAAGAACCACCTCAAGACTGGCTTCCTATTGTTTCCCAGATTGAACTTCTTCTTTCTTTTCCTCATCAAAAATAAACTTAAACAGCTAGAACACAGAAGAGAAAAACACACAAAAAAAAGTCAAAGTAAAGGATGTTCAGAAGTAATAGCTACTCATGCTAAGAAGAAAACATAGGAAAAGAATACAACTGTAAATAAAGTACTCGTGGTTGGGAAACCAACTACGTTTTCTTCTTCCTAGGCACACAACTGAGTAGAATTTCTCAGCCTTCCTTTCTGCCAGATTATGGCCATGTTCCAGAGACTGTTCCAGAGGACATGGTCGGGAGTGGCATGTGCTGCTGAGTTCCTTCTCTCCCCTGCAGACTGTCATGGAGAAAATCAGGGCAACTGTGTTAACAGGCTACATGTTGGATATGAGAGAGGCTATCATAACCTGGTCCTCTAAAAGCATCTTTGTGGTGGTGAGGACAGCATAACTGAGCCCCTTTCTAAGCCTGTTTCACATATAAACAATGAAGTTCTGCTTTGTTGTTTTAGTGATTTTTTGGGAATTTAATAGTGAATGTAGTTTAGCTTACCATATCATATATATGTGTACATTTATGTAAATATGTATATGTGTATTTATGTATACATTTTTATGTTTAAACTATGTAGTTTAAGTCATTTTTTTCAAGGAAAAGTAATATAAAGGACAGAGGATAAAGATAAGGTATTAAATAAATATAGTATATTAATGTGCTTCAAAAGAAAACAGAATATTAAATGCATTAAAATGCTTTGTTGATGATTGAAGAAAAAGAAAACAGTTCCAAGAATTTGAATTTAAAAAGGAGGTGTAATAATGAACTTATTTATCCTTCTGACCAGTGCAGCTCATCAGCATTAGTCAAATGGCTATACTAATTCATTGGAAACTTCTAGTTATTTCCAAGAGAAGTAATAATATTTTGGACTGAAATGTAGTAGTGACATTTTCTGTTAACTTTGAGAATGAAAGGTTGACAAAATCTTCACTTTGACAAATGTTCCCAATCCTAATCTATTAAGAAGGACTTGGCTTCATTGTGCCTGGGCTCGGAGACTGCCTTCTCTTCCAGGAAAGGACATTATTATTCCTTGTTTTGGTGGTCTTCATGTCTCTGCAATTTTTCTCATATTTTAAAACTGTTGTATTCATTCTTGGTATTGTTGACTAATAATCTTTATATACTAATATTCAGGAATTATTTTAGAAGTCTTGGAAATAATCCTCCCAATGCTGTATTTAATTTTAAACACATTTACATTTAATTACAAGTGGTTTTACAAACAAAGGTTCTCTATTAAGTGCATATAAATTTTATATTGAATTGGCACCTAGAAAATTCAGTGCTGGCCATGCATACAAACATCTTTAAGAACATGGTCATTGTAATATTACCTAGATTTTTCTGAGGTACATTTCATATCAGTTCCTTCAACATGTGCTTAAAAAGCTGATGAAGGTAAGGAAGAAATAGTCTCTTGGATAATGAGTCAAAACAAGTAACGTGTTAAAATAAAAAGCCCAAAATATGGGCTTTCTTCTGGGAATTATTACAATATCTGTCAGAGAAAACATGTTTGGACATTTCCAAACATAGAATTCAAAACACCCCCTAATTCACTGGAGGGAAGAGAAATCCCAACATAGTAATACAGGTACAAAAACATAAGCATCAAGTACTTAGTGACTGAAGCCATGGAAGCAGTTGATAGGAAATATACACAGAGGACTTTATATCCTGCCACTCAAGACACTTAGATCATCCACGGGAACAGAGTCCCAATGGATGTGTCCTTCCTTGTAAGAAAATAATGAAGGCTAATCATTTCTGTCCTGAGTGAACACACACAAGATAAAGCACTTGAAAACTTTGTGTCTGTATAAATACTAAAAATCAAACTCCGTAAAAACTCCAACATATGTTGCCATAAACTTCAGAATGAATATTGGCCATATTGCCTAGATTTTCAAGAGATTACAGAGTAAGACAAAGAACGGAGGTGGTAGCTTTTCCACAGAGGGTTTCAAATCAGAATCAGATGGCAAAGGCCGGCTGCAAAAATCAGCAGGACTACAGGAAACCATAGTATAGAATCAGAAATATTGACGTGAGTGAAAGCAAAAGTATATGCTGGAAAATGGCAATGTGCTGCAGGTTTGAATACAGCAATAGTGACTCATGTGAAGGGCTCAGCTTGATTGACTTTTGTTTCTGTCTCCTTCAGTGACTAATCGTGAGGATACACAATCAGATTCCAAAACTGGTGTGTAGGCGGAACTCTGTTATAGTAGCCCTTTTGGGTCTAGCTGTATGGAAAGCATTGGCACACAGATAATGGAGATTAAAGGGATCTTAGATACAGATCTAACCAGTTCATGATTAAGGATAAATAACATGAAGCTCAAACAAGGAGACTGACTTGCCCAAGTTCACCACAATCAGACACTACTAAGAATTCATGCTTAGTCCAGTGATCTTCCTCCTTGTTGCTAACCTGTCTCTCAAGTCCATCTCTACTAGTAGATGAAAAATTTAAGAATGTTAGTGTTTATGTATTGCTCTTGCTAACTTTAATTTAATAAAAGAGTATATACATAACAATTGCTTGAGCTTTTGAGCATTTCATATAGCAGACAAATAAAAATTCTAATTGTTACATAATTTCATGATAACTCCACTTTACATATGGGAAAATTACAGCTCGGGAGCTCAAATGGCTTGCACAATGTCACAGGGCAGACCTGGGATTCATAAACAAGTTTATCTGAATTCGAAATCCATAATGTTATGCTATGCTTCATAGCCTTTTCTAATACTTTGGTGTTTTGTGAGTCATATCAAGAGATTCAAAGATGATCAGTGAAAGCTTGGCTAATTCTTCAGAATTTGATGTTTAGCCATCTAAATTTTATCATACATAGATCCACTAAATCATGATTACTAGAGATCTCATTTCTAAACCACCCATCCCATTAAGCAACATTAATAGTTTCAGAGAAGGAATTAATTAGTAGTATTTTTGCTATCATGATAAAACAGTAGTCAGTGAAAGAAAGGCTGGGGACATTTTTATGATCCGATAAAATTCCTCACAGCCTGGTGATTGCACTATCCTGGCTGACGGGGATTATGTCAGCTTTGCAGATGGTGCTTTAAAAAATAACCTTGTGTCTATTTGAGATCAAAACGCCAGGATGGGGTTTAAGTCAGATGCTTGGCATGTGCAGACTCTACCTATGTCATAACTTCCATTTTCTGTGGGGCTGCAACAGAGGAAGGGTGAGACTGCCCACAGTTATTGAAGAAGGAATATTTTCAGACAAGCTTGTACTGATGCTGTAAGTTTTTCCCTCCCTCCCTCCCTCCCTCCCTCTAATGTTTAAATTCCTAAATTGCATCAGACCTCATGGGTTCCGGGCAGACGTCCTCTGTTAGCCGTTGAGAGAAGATTTGCACTTTTCCTCTTGGACATGTGGACAAGCAGACGCTCAATCACAGGGCTTCCACTGCTCACTGGCTTTCTTTGTCTTCATTCACACATACGTCCTTGCCAACTTCCCATTGAAAATGCCGCTGCAGAGCCCGAAGAACTTTTGGAATGACTTCCATAGCTTTCAATCTCTTTGACAGAAAGGGAAAATTCAGACAGTATAACTTTAAAAAAAAAAAAGAAAAGATTGAAGGCAAGATCTGTCCTCAGTACAAGCACCATGAAGCTCTTAAGAGATAAGGACTTAAGAGCAACTGAATCAGAAACATATCAATTTGGCAGTCTTCTCATTCATAAAATGTTAGAGTGGTTGTAGGTGTTGCCAAGTTAAACAGGATGATGGACTCCACAGAATGCATGTTTGCAACACTAATGAGTTGTTGGTTGAAGACCTCCCACTTCCAGATGGCGGGAAGTGGGGGCAGCTGCCCCATCTGTGAAGAGTCAAAGGGACTTCCTTCTCACATGGTCAGATATCCCAGGCCTTAGAAGGCAGTGAGGGTATTCTTTTCCTTGATGCTGTAGGCTCCATGAAAAAACAATAGTAACCCCCACACCCCACTCTTCTCTGTACTGAAATACAGAGATGTGGTACCTCTCCCATGACCTTGAGTTTGTTTGTGACTGTTAGGATAAGGAAGGGAATTGGTAAGCAGTAGAAGCAGCTCATAGTTCCCTTAGTGGGGTAACTAACAACTGTGGCCTTAAGTGTGGAATCAGTAGGAGGAATATTGAAGAGGCCCCAGGACATTTCAAAACAATTTGACAAGCATGGGTGCCTTCATCCAGAACCAACATATTTTCCTTTGCCTTTTTCCAAGTACATTTATGTCTGTGCTTTTTCATGCCAAGTGCAGACACCATCGGAGTGCTCTGGGGCCCTCTGACTCACAGAGTGTTTGCAGTGATGCTGTCCATGCTTCTGAATGCTAGACAGAGCCACTGGCACAGGGAGAAACTCTCATGCAGAAAGTATGACTACTCAAGTCCTTTTTCTTTCTTTCTTTTTCTTTTTTTTTCTTTTTCTTTTTGGTTTTTTAAGACAGGGTTTCTCTGTGTAGCCCTGGCTGCCCTGGAACTCACTTTGTAGACCAGCCTGGCCTTGAACTCACAGAGATCCACCTGCCTCTTGCCTCCCTGAATGCTGTGATTAAAGGCATGTGCCACCACTAGCAGCAGCCAGCTCAAGCCCCTTTCTATTGAGTTCAAACACATTATATATGAGGAAAGTGATATTTTTAAATATAGCTTGAATTTTGAAGTACAATCACAATTAGTTTAAAAAATAATATAATAATAGCAAATACTAATCAGTTCATTCTAATTGGACACTTACTTATAACCCATACAGTGATTCACATGTACTAACTTGTTCATTCTGCACCAAAATCTCCATCGTTATGGAGGTGAAGAAGTTGAGATAGAGGGAGTTTAGGTTACTGTCCAAGGTCACTGAACTAGAGGTGAGTAAGATAAAGCTGAAGCCAAGGCAACTGGATTGAGAGCAATAGTATTTTCTGCTTATACTTCACAATTTAGCAATGGACTAAATATTGATTCCAAAAAATAAAATGGGGAATACATGTATGAGAAAATAAAACATTTTAGAAAAAAAGTGAAGAGGAATTATTTTGAAAGTTAGAATCATCGCCATGTATTGTTCACCTTTAAAAGAAATATAGAATGACAAATGGTTGTCATTCAGTGAAACATCTGTCACTGTCCCCTACTGTTGCTACTATAGCTAGCTTAAAAAGCACACAAGAAAATCTACACATATAATTTTGAGATTTGCTTTATTTCTCCCTATAAATATCAATGACTTTCCAAGCAGTAAATGGTAGATAAACCCAGGCTCCAAATGATTCCTATTTCCCAAAATTAAATCCATGTTAAGTTATAAAGATTTGCAATCAACCATAGGTAGCTGGAAGATGCTGTGGACCTTTCCCCAAAACTAAATCCACATTAAGTTGTGAAGATTTGCTATCAAGCACAGGTAGCTGGAAGAAGCTGTGGACCTTTTCCTTGGTGGCAGCTTCCCTGCAATGCATGTGTCCTGTGGCATGGTAGATATTTGAAGTTGACAGTTCTTATGTGGATGTCAGACCTTAGCTTTCTTCATGTGAAAAATAATTTCTATAGCTTCACCTATAGATAGACCCAGCTTTCAACACTGCGTGTGGAGGAAATTTTGGAAAAGACAAATACACATGGAATAATACACCAAGGATAAAATGCAAGAGTTAACAAAAAAACTAAAAACAGAAAGTGCTATGAGTCGTTGGAAGAAAAGGCAGCAAACAACTGAAATGTCAAGAACACTTCAGTTGGGAAAAGGTGGCTCTTAACCTTGGCCTTGAGTGGAGACAAATTTGTCCATCATTTTCATCATTGTGCTAAAAGCTATTAGCATGGCAGGTAGATTATAAATATTTGATGAATGACTCCTAATTCCTGACCCTCCTATGTTTGCTGGAACATTAAGAGACAAGGATGTTTATTAACATCCATCCTTAAACAGTCTGAAAACTGTTGCATTTCTCTGCCTGAAATGAGAAAATCAGAATAAAAATCCAAATAAGAAGAAGACAGAAGACAAATAGCATTTTTATCCAGTGATTACAGATATGATGCTGTACCTGCTGGGTAGTAAAACTGGATTAAAAGCTATTCTTTCCAACCCACATGAGACTGGAGAAGGTTTGCAGGAGTTTCTACTCTGAAAGAGGTTGTGAGTAGAAAGAGACTAGAAGCTGTTAAAAGTGCAGCTTTGAGACTGATTGCTTCTCTCCTAATATATATCATATACATATATGTGATATATATATATATATATATATATATATATATATATATATATCCTTATATCTCAGATCCTTCAAGATCCGGGTTAATTCCTTGTAATAGCAGCAGAATTGTTCACTGCTAAATTTGCTAGTCGTCATGAATATCAAAACTCAGAAAAAAAATTGCATCCCCCTACTTTACTCCCTCCAGGCCCTCCAAGCTACCTTCCTTTGGACCCCATCCATGTCCCTCCACTTTCAAGTTTATAGTTTCTTTTTCTTGACTGTTTTTCTACATAAGTGTATTTGTATGTAGAAATAATTGGTTGGTTTTTCTAAGAGTTTTATTTTCTCATATACACATACCACATTTCATTTTTGTATCTATTTAGCTCATTGCTAAATAGTGTAATAATCAGACACACACATAAACATGCACACCCATAAAACCTTCAGAGTCCGTTTTTGTTGTTTGTATGAATTGTTGTTTGTGTGTAGATGGTTTCAGGGCTGACCCCTGCATTGGACAACCAATAAAGGGGCTCATCCCTCAGAGATGCTAAATGACCCTTTCCCAGAAGTCATTAGCTGCCTGTAGCTCTTTATGTAGGGGTGAGAACCCGTAAAATTGCTCCCTTCCACATTAACGTGTATTTTGATATTACCAGTGTTCCAGTATTGTTTATGCAGTCATTTCTAGGAGAAAATGTTTCATAGTAGACTGCCTGATTTTCTGGCCCTTACGATCTTCCTGTCCCCTCTTCCACAGAACCATAGATAAAGGAGCTGTTATGTACAATCAGAAAATCATCAGATTATTGAGAATCCGGCCTCAACAGATATACCTATATTTCCAAGTTTTTGAAATTCAAATATAATTACAACATTTCCCCTCCTTTTTTTCCCTTCAACTACTCCTGTGCCCCTCCCTTGTCCTCCCCTGTTCCCTCTTAAATTCACGGCCTCTTTTTGTTATTGTTACATATATATATATATATATATATATATATATATGTATATATATGCATGAACACATGGATACATCTTTTGCAGCTCATTTAGTTTTGAATTTGTGTATATGGTTTTAAGGTTGACTAATTATTATTGGATAATCAATCATGGGGCTCATCCCTAGGGAAGATTTTTTTCTCCCTCCCTCAGTCTTTCTTAGCTGTCTGTAGTTCTTTGTTTAGGGGTGGGACTCTGTGAGATCCAGTTATAAAACAGGAATGACCAATTTGTTCACTCTGGTATGGAAGTATCATTAAAGTTCAATTGGTCCAACATTCTTTAGATTAACTGGTTCAGTTTGAGAACTTTGGGTTTTTCTTCATTTCCTCATATGCACCTTTCTGTGTGTCATTAGCTCTGGTAATGCGTTATAATCAATGTATTTGATCACAAAGTGTTTCCCATTTTTTTCTTATTATTTAATTCTCCTTCATTTTTCTTTTCTTTCATTCTCCCTCTGTGTCTTCTTTCTTGTCAGGATATCACCAAGCCATAAATGGTGGAAGATGACTAATCATGATAAAGGCAGCAGTTAGTACAATGAAACTAAAGTGAAATTGGCATTAAAAAGGTTCTGCTGGTTGGACCACACTGAAAACCAATAAGGACTCCTTAGTAATCATTAAAGAAGATGGGCGATCACAAGGCAACCAACAGCAGGAGGTATGGATGCTCCACTCCTAGAGAAACAGTGAAAGAATGGTACCTCTGTGCTACTGCCACACAAGAGCAGTGTGCAATAACCATCTGTGCAAACTGTCATCAAATTGAGAGAATTTGAAGGGATTAGACCATGGCTACAACTGTAACCCAAAATGTATGCATTAAGATCCTTCTCTGTATTGTATTAGTAAGGAAGTTATGAAGGTTACTGCAATGTCCTTTGAGTTTTATGTGAAACACTTGGGTGCATGAGTATCATAGTTAAGGTTTCTATTGCTGTCAAGAGACACCATGACCATGGCAACTCTTATAAAGGAGAAGATTTAATTGGGTGACTTACAGTTCAGAGGTTCAGTCCATTATCATCATGGTGGAACATGGCAGTATGCAGGCAGACATAGTGCTGGAGAAGGACCTGAGAGTTTTTATGTCAATATAGAGGCAACAGGAAGGGGTCTGAGACACTGGGCATGGCTTGAGCATATATGAGACCTCAAAGCCCACCTCTGTAGAGACACACTTCCTCCACAAGGTCACACCTACTCCAATAAGGCCACACCTCCTAAAAGTGCCACTTCCTATGGGGACCATTTTCTTTCAGCTCTAATGGCAGTAAATATACAATAGTGAAATTGTTGTCCAGAATAATCATAGGACTAAGGTAAAAGGAAGTACAATCTAAATATATAAAAGATCTAAACATACTAAAGATCTTTGTTAGGGTTTCTTCCCAATAATGAATAAAATATATATTACATTATGTATTCTATACAATATACCCAAATTCATTGATGACATCAGCATCTTCCCTGCATCTCACAGAACATCATCCAGTATGCAGGTTTTCTGCTCTGATAAGAGTTGCACAAAGGACCCACATTATTTTCAGATCTTGAGCTGGAATGGCTATTATAGAAATGCAGGAGTGACATCAATTAAACAGTTTTCCAGGACTGAGGAATGTAGGTACTGGTCTCTCATTAAATGTCATCCTTACAATGAGGATAAAGAAATAAGGACATGGTTTGTGTCAATGAACATTTATTGAGTCCTGGTTTTGTTTTAGGGAACTAGGCCTGTAGCATTGTCAGTGATGGTGCTTAGCCTTAAGTGTTTGGGAAGATACTGAAGATACTGGCTTCTTTGGGGGATGGAAAAGAAGTAGTTGGATGCATTAGATAGCTTTCTTCTTTTCTTTTCTTTCCTTTCCTTTCCTTTCCTTTCCCTTTCTTTCTTTCTTTCTTTCTTTCTTTCTTTCTTTCTTTCTTTCTTTTTTTCTTTCTTTTTTTTTTTTTTTTTTTTTTCTTTCTTTCTTTCTTTCTTTTTTTTTTTTGGTTTTTTTTGAGACAGGGTTTCTCTGTGTAGCTTTGCGCCTCTCCTGGAGCTCACTTGGAAGCCCAGGCTGGCCTCGAACTCACAGAGATCCACCTGGCTCTGCCTCCCGAGTGCTGGGATTAAAGGCGTGCGCCACCAACGCCCAGCACCCGTCAACCCGTCATCTTTCTTTCTTTCTCTCTTTCTTTCTTTCTTTCTTTCTTTCTTTCTTTCTTTCTTTCTTTCTTTCTTTCTTTCTTTCTTTCTTTCTCTCTCTCTCTCTCTCTCTCTCTCTCTCTCTCTCTCTCTCTCTCTCTTTCTTTCTTTCTTTCTCTCTCTTTTGCATTTCATCAGTTTCTATGGCCTATCAGATTGGGTGTTTTAAACACTTCCAAAAACCCATCATGTCCCCTCTCTGGTTTATTTTCACAGCTTTTCCATCCACTGAAGTCAAGGATGCTAAACTGACTGAGTAGCTCAACTTGCTTTCACACCAGTATCCTTCAGCGAGGGGTGTTTCTCACGCTTCCTTCTTCACAACTTATCTGAACAGTTTCAAAGCACTGACACTTCCCTGTCAGCCCTATATGTGCTAAGAAGCGAGGGCCAATGATCACTGTAAGGCCGAGGCATAAGATGAAAAACATGCAACCTCAATCAGAGTTGGAGTCAGGGTATATCTTCCCAGTTATTGTAGATCCATTTTCATAGAGCCAACATTGAAAGCCAACATGGCCTGTAGAAGAGTTATTTCAACAGTTACCAAGAATACTTGGTGAGATTAACAAAGACCAAATTTGTAATAACCTAGGCTACACTTGACATTTCCTTTCCTTTTGTGCTCCTTTAAAGGAACTGGAGTACTTATCACAACAGAAACATGAATTTAAAACTGGTGAATAAGATCTAGAATATCAGACTAGGTGTATTAGAAAAGTTTAATATTATCCCTTAAAAATGCTTAGGATAATGTTGTTTCTTATGAGGTTTGCAGCAGGGATTTGAAGCTGTTTGTAAGTGTGCAGGATGACAAATAAATTCAAAAGATCTTTCAATCCAGTGACTTTTGACTAAAGACCTTACATGCACCCAACTTAAATGAGAGTCACACAGTATTAGCATGCTATTTATAATTCAAAAAGACTTTGTATGTGTCTGTAGGGTTGTTAACATATGGTAAGTGGAGGCTACACATTCTACGTGGGGTATGTTTCTGGTAATCCTTCATGGATTCTCACTTTGTGGCTCATGTAGAACTTTAACTTTGTTTTTTTTCCCCTGAACAGTACATCTAAACAATATTTGATACTGACCTCAAGTTTTTAGTGAGTTAAGTGAACTGGACAAACACACTACTCACACCACAACTGTGCTTAGTTATTGTGGACACACAATAAATGATAGCTTAATGAAATCATCTAGAAAGGTTCATTGTGAGGGTTCAGATGAGATTCAAGTATTTTATATATATGCAGACTAGTATTTCATTTTAAGTTGGATCAAAAGGTTTCTTGAAGGTAGTATTGGCATTTGACCTTGGCTGTATAAAATAGATTAATTTACAAAAATGAGGAAAATGATTCCAAGTGTAGTCCTGCTGATGCATAGGTGCTGAATTGGAGATGTTAGTAAATAAAGCCAGGAAAGTGATGGGTGAATGTAGTAACACTAAAGAATGAAGTAAATAAAAATCCAGACCTACAGTCAAACATTAGGCAGAGAGAGCCCTGGTTGGAGGTCCCATCAGGTCCTTCCCCTTTGAGCTGCAGGAACCTAGTAGAAGAGAGAGAGAAGGAACTGGGGGAGCCAGAGGGATCAAGGACACCCAGAGAGCATGGACCCTGGAATCAACTAAGCAGGGCTCATAGGGGCTCACAGAGACTGAAACAACAATCACAGAGCCTGCATGAGTCTGTGCTATGTCCTCTGCATGTGTGTTATGGTTTTTGACTTGGTATTTTGGTGGGAATCCTGAGAGTCAAAGTAGGGGTGTCTCTGACTCTTTTGCTTGCTCTTAGAACCCCTTTCCTCCTACTGGGTTTCTTTGCTGAACCTTGATGTGAAGGTTTGTGTCTAGTCCTATTGCATCTTGTGTTGTGTTCAGTTGATGTCCCTGGGAGGCCTACTCTTTTCTGGTGGGAGATGGGAGGGAGTGGATCTGGGGGAGAGGGGAGGTGGGGAGAACTGGGAAGAGTGGAGGGAAGGGAAGCTGTGGCTGGGATGTATTGGATGAGAGAAGAATTTAAAAAATACAGGTCTAAAGGAATGCTAAACTACATGCTAGATATTGATGTTTCTGTGATGTTCTTACAGAAACAGTGAGGAGGAAATAAAGCATGGTGCAGGATGATGAATACACAAGTGGAGATTCTAGGATCCACACTGAGCTTTTGCAAAGGGGACTCGAGAACCGGTGTCATGCTAAATGCGTCTGCAGAAATACGGAGACATGCAGTTGATGAGTGAGAACTAGCAAGATGTCTCTTCAGTGGATTCTTCTTTGTGCTGTAGGAAGCAAAGGACAAAGCAATGCTTAGTGTTCATTTCCTGGCCTCTTTTCTTCCTTTTATGGAATATGCAGCTTGTATGAAAGTGCTGGAAGTTAAAGAAGATTTAGGTTTCCTGGAAAGCAAGGCTAAGGGTTAGGGAGAAGATATCTTCTAGAATCTAAATGAAAGAGGTGAAGTCTGCCTTCTGAAATTAAGGAATCTAGTAATATCATTCTGTTGCCAGTTACTGTAGCATGAATCTTAAAAGGCCTTATTAATAAAAACAACCATGGAGTCAGGTATTGGGGTAAATGCTGGAAGATGAGAGAAGCAGAACAAGCCATAGTTACCTCACCTCGACCGTTCCTCAGCTGATCCTGTTTCCTCAGACTGGAAGCCTCTGAGTCCAGAATGAATCTCAGCTGAACTGCTGCTCAAAAGTCTGAAAGCTTAACCAGCTCTAGTTCCTGGTTTTCATGCCTTATATACCTTTCTGCTTTTTGCCATCACTTCCTGGGATTAAAGGCGTGAGTCACCATTCCTGGCTGTTTCCAGCGTGGCTTTGAACTCACAGAGATCTGGATGGATCTCTGCCTCTCAAGTGATAGGATTAAAGGTGTGTGTGGCACCATTTTCTAACCTCTGTATCTAGTGGCTGTTCTATTCTCTGACCCCAGATAAGTTTATTAGAGTGCACAATATTTTGGGGAACACAATACCACCACAAGTTACTAAGGAAATCAAAGATTGAGTTTATTGTCACACACAAGGGCTCCAAATGCAGAAAAAAAAACATCCTAAGAAATGAACACTTACTCCTGTTATTTGGGATTAACCCCCACACCATAATTATGTTTTCAGTGTCCTTTTATATGTGCAGGCTCATGGAGTTTTTCTGGAAACAGATTGCTGTGGTTGTTTTTATTCCAGGGCTATTCAGGTCATGTCTATAACAGACCAATGAGATTTGTGAGACTTATATTTCAACACTCTTGATCGTTTCAAAGTGTGAAAATCTGCAGCTCCTGGGAGACAGTGTCTATTGATCTCAATACCGCAGAGGAAAGTATGGGGGATAGTGCCAGAAATCCCCTGCCACAGATATTCCAACTTGTCTAGTATTTTTCAGAACAAATGGGTGATTCTTTTAAAACAGTGTTATCCAAACTGATTTTTGCCATTGCTAGGATTTTGTTAGTAGACTTTGATACCCTTCCATTGAATGATATTAGTTTTTTCAAATATTTTCTTCAGGGTTATAGCTGTATATAACAATATGAAATGTACAGAAGATCTATATTGTTACAAATTCCCATGTCAGAAATAAATGTGTTCTTTTTACATCTCCAAATGTATGCAGTAATATAGGTATTACATAAATTTATCCAATGGGCATTAAACCTTATTTAGTTTTCATTTAATAAATACTCTTTACTCTTGAAAACATAATCCTTAAGATGTTTTTAAGTCAAAGTGCCCAAATGCATTATTAATATAAATACTGCTGTCATTTAGAAAAAGCCTTTTAGTCTGGAACTTGGAGACCTCTTTATTCTAACTAAACAACCTCCTATTCCTGATATTAGCATGAGCAATAAAGGACTTTATAATTTTTCTTACATTTTTTTTCTCTTTTTTAAAATTCATAGCACTGTCCATAACTTATCCCCAAACAAAACCAGATCCCAGGTATGAGGAAAGCCCAGAGTAAGAAAAAATCAGAAAGTTGTGCAGAGGCTTCTCCAAGTTACCATTCTATGTTCAGATCTCATGTCACACATTTCAAGCTTTAAGAATCTAACAGAGACTGCTAGCAGGTTTACAATTCTTTTTTTTTTCAAATAGGGGAGATTCTAAACAGCAGTTTATTCCTATTATTGTATTTTTAAAGGAGTCTACTGGGGAACACAACAACCCTTGGGAGCAAAGATTCTGCCAGAAATAGATAACTCAGTGAAACAGAAGAGACGACAGAGGTGAGAGGAAGAAATGGGACCAGAGAAGAAGGATGAAGAGAAGCGGGGAGAAGAAATGAGAAAACTGAGATGAGAAGGAGAAGAGGGGAAGGAGGAAGCGGGGAGGGAAGAGAGGGATGGAAAGAGGAGGAGAGGAGAAAATGGGAGAAGGAGGAGATGGGAGGTGTAAGGGAAGGGTAGAGAAGAGAGGAGAAGACAGAAGACAAGAGGGAAACACAGGGCAGGGAGGGGAGGAGAAGACTGAAGATGAGGTAAGGGTGGGAGTCTGGAGAACGAAGGATCCTGGCCTGTTCTGTGCCATGAAGGAAACCATGCCACAGCACGGGATCTAAGATCCTCTGCTCACTCCACATGTCCCTTCCTCCTTTTCACACAGTGCTTTGTTTAACCACATAGAACACAGCTTTCTGAGGAACTGTTCTTTTCTTAAGAAATCCTAAGAGTCTGTCCAGTGAAGATGCAAAAACTGGTGACACCGAAATCTACAGAAAATTGTAACGAGGACTAACACCTTGACACCGTGTTTGGCTCAAAACAAAAATTTGTGAGGTCAGATAGCCTCATGTCACAGGACTTCAGGAACCATAAGCCAGGACAGGTCACTTGAAGGCCCTCATGCTAAATCAATAATGAGCCTCCCAGAAAGCAATCCTCTTTCTGGTCATATCTTCAGGAATAGCACCAGAAAAGCCCTTGAATGATCCCCTCTGGGAATCCTGGTTTATGTTTGCTGATCTGACCCTCTCCAAATCAGGAGACGTATGTTCTGACCAGGCTGACCTCAGCCAAACTGCTCAACGTTACAACTTTCCTGGTTGTCTGCTGTGATCTTAGGTAGATGAATGACTAGAGGCCTGAGATAAATCCCCTTCCTGGAAAAATTCTTCCAGAAACTGTTGTGTGAAACTTAGTTTTGGGTAAAGTTAATAGATGACTTGTAAATAAGGGCTATGTGTTAAGGTTGTTTTTAAAGTATGTGGTGGGTTAATCAATAGTAGACCAGGTTCTTCACTATGCATTCTCAGAAACTAAGTACATTGCGATTCTTGTCATGGAAGTGAGGGGATGTAGTATTTTTTCAACTGTTTAAAATTCTCATACAGCATCAATAGTTTTTAGGAATATTAATGAAAAAGCACCATGTCAGCCATTTTCTCATTAATATGGCTCCTATAACTAACTAGTCATGAAAATCTAGGGAAATTCCACAAGTCTTTAAAAATATTTCTTGGTAGGATGTTTTGCATATATATGTATGTATGTAAGAATACACACACACACACACATACACACGAAGCTAAGGCTAAGAAATTGAAATTTAAATGTTCGTGTGTGTGTGTGTGTGTGTGTGTGTGTGTGTGTGTGTGTGTGTACAGGTATATGGAAGTCAAAGGACAACTGGGAGCTAGTTCTCTCCTGCCACCTCTTAGGATCTAGGGATTAAACTTAGGTCATCAGGTCTTTATGCAAGTGTCACTATCTACTCACTGAGCCGTCTTTACAAATTCTTTGAGAACTTGATACTTTCTATTTTGATCATATTCACTCTCTACTCCCTCTCCTGTCTCCTCCCATATCCATCTCTGCCTCCTTACCACTCCAACTTCAACTCTTTCTCTCTCTTTAAAAATAATCCATCCACACCAATCTGTGCTGCCCATAGACCCCTCAATGTGAGACCATCCACTGAAGCATGGTCAACCTACAGGGGTCACATCCTTAAAGAAAATGGACTTTCCCTACCCCCCAGTTAGTGATGGGGCTTCTGAGCCCCTTTCTCTTCAATGCTAGAGTGTTTGATTGTTTGGCCTTGTGTAGATCTTGTGCAGGCAACCACAGCTGTTGTGAGTTCAGGAGTATAACAGTCATCATCCGGGAGACAATGTTTCACTCTACTCCTAGCTCTTACAGTCTATATGTCCCATCTTCTGTGATGGCCCCTAAGCCTTAGGGGAAAGTAATCATATGGATGTACCATTCGTGGCTGAACACACCGCTAACACATTCTCTGGGCTTTAACCAGTTGTTTCTGTGATCACTACTACCTACTGCACAGAAATTTTTTTTTTCTGATAATTTTTGAGAGACGCAATACCTGATATAGAGATGGGAATTTAGAGGGTAGCTGGATGCTATGTCCATTTAGCAGAATAATTGTTGCAGGTTAGTGCCGGGGGACAGTGAGCTCCCCATGCATGATGGATAACTTTTTAGTGATTTAGATTTTAATAGCTGCATGTGGCTAGTAGCTACTGTATTTGGCAGCGTGGTCTAGAATACAGCACATGTCAGCCAAAGGTTATTAACAATGCATTCACTCCTTCATATATCTCTAAACCTTGAAGAGATTCATGGATCTGGAAAGTAGGCTTTTTCATACCCAGAAACATGAAAATTCACATTTTCAGTCATATTGCTATTTGTCCATTCAATTTTGTCCTGAGTCACTTTTTTTGTTTTCAAGTAGCAAATCCCAAGACAAGCTTGGGTTGTACTTGACATTTCACTTTTCCAGATATTCTGATCCTCACAAGAGAATTGCAGGGACATTCAGTCCTTTTCACAGAAAACTTACCTTGTCAGCTACTACAAAGGACACCACTGAGAAAACTGTGGCTAGTCTTAGCTGCATTCTCTACATACCTTGCCCATTCATCAAATACAGCTGTTTCGACATTTCTGGATGCACTCTTCTGCCCCCAAGGCTTAGTACCACTTGGCACACTACCTTTTCCTGTTAGAGCTTCGGATCACACTGCTTCTGCTGGCACCCGATTAAGCAAATAAGTGCAATGGATGGAAGGAGAGTCTGAACCCTTTAGATAACTTTTCCCAGTAAAGAAGACAACAGTTCTGTTGTATAAGGGAGAAACAGTGGGCAGGGGCAGCATGATGCTTTGGTTCTATAAATGGGGAAGGTGTGAGGAAGAAGATTCAAGATCTCTCTCTCTCTCTCTCTCTCTCTCTCTCTCTCTCTCTCTCTCTCT
>CABHPQ010152136.1:0-11494 GCA_902168405.1 Peromyscus aztecus | reverse complement strand
CAATAAAGACCATTTTGTACCGTCTTATGTTTAAATGATTAGGATATCAAAAAATATTCAGCAGGCTGCTGTTCTGTGGACAGTGCCTTCCAGTTATTGAATAGAGTGTTGCCTGCTAAACTGGGATTCTGCCATTTCCTGGGTGCCTTTTGGACAGAGCAGTTGGTAGTACTGTTCATGTTCCACCTGGGAATAATGACTACTCAATTCAGCCACATTGCAGGAACAGCTCCAGAGATTACCAGGCTGGGGATGTGGTTCAGTTATTAAGAGTACTTGCTTCCTATAAGCGAAGCTCTGACTTGGGTCCCCAGCACCTCATACACTGAGTGTGGTGGGCGATGCACACCTGTAATTATAGCACTTGGGAATTGGAGGCAGAGAATGATCAGAAGTTCGGGGTCATCCCTGGCTACATAGTGAGTTTGAGGTCTTTGATACAGGAGTACCTGAGACTCTGTTTCAACAAACAAACAAAACAAAACAAAATAGGGCTAGAGAGATGGCTCTGTGTTTTTAAGAATGTTGTGTACTGTTCTTCCAGAGACCCAAGTTTGGTTCCCAGAACCTACTTTGGGCAGCTCACAACTGCCTATACCTCTAGCTCCAGGGAATCCAACTTCCTCTTTTGTATGTCCTCAGACAATTGTATTCACATGCACATACCTGCACTCAAACACTGGTATATACACATAATTAAAAATAAAAGTCTTTTTTGTTTTGTTTTGTTTTGTTTTTGTTTTTGAGGCAAGGTTTCTCTTTGTAGCCTTGGCTGTCCTGGAACTCACTGTGTAGACCAGCCTGGCCTTGAACTCAAGAAATCAACCGGTGCCTTTAATCCCAGGACTTGGGAGGCAGAGGCAGGCGGATCTCTGTGAGTTCTAGGCCAGCCTGGTCTACAGAGCAAGATTCAGGACAGGCACCAAAACTACACGAGAAAACTTGTCTCAAAAAACTTAAAAGAGAAATCAACCTTCCTCTGCTTCCCTAGTACTGGGATTAAAAGTGTGCGCCACTACTACCAGGCTAAATAAAAAATCATAAAAAAAGAAAAGAAGAAAAAGTTTCCTACATTGAAAGACAGAGGTAGGATCCAGAGTTTAGGTGTAGATTTGAATTACCATTTGACAGATGGCTAAACAAGAAAGAAGTATGTAGGTGAGAGTAAACCAACCCAGCATTTCCACGAGAGTCTGTGGAGACATGGATGTGTTTCTCTGGGGTGACATCTAGAAGACAAGTGTCTGGGTCACAGGGCTGGTGTTTAAGGAACTGGAAGCCACTGAGTGTATGCTTACCAGTTTACATAATAGAAATACATTTTTGTGCCTATTTTTGTGCATGTGATGCCGGGGATGGACCCCAAGGCCTTCCTCATGCCAGACAAGTGCTTTACCACCTGGCTGTACTTCCACCCCTCCAGCTGGCCACAGGCCATTTTCTTGTTTCTCTGTAGCCTTGGCTGTCCTGGAACTCAGTCTGTAGA
Source organism: Peromyscus aztecus (assembly GCA_902168405.1). Classification (NCBI taxonomy): domain Eukaryota; kingdom Metazoa; phylum Chordata; class Mammalia; order Rodentia; family Cricetidae; genus Peromyscus; species Peromyscus aztecus. Next base: position 10,008 of record CABHPQ010152136.1, on the reverse strand, counting down.
CCAGCCTGACTTGCACTCACAGAGATCCACCTGCCTCTGCCTTCTGAGTGCTGGGATTAAAGGTGTGAGCCATCATTGCCGGCCTGCCCCATGCCATTTTTAAATGCCTTTAAAACATGGCTAAGAGACTGACTTTCCTACTTTAGTGCCTAAAACAGTTCTGGACCACAGGAAACTTTCCTTTAGTTTTGAAGTCATTAATTAATTCTAAGTAGCTGCAGGACTGGGGTTGTTCTTTCTCCTAAGATGTTCATTGCTTTCTGCAGTTAGTTATGGGTTTAAGGAGAGTGTGGGCTATGTCTTTAAACTGGCCAACAAAGCTGTAGTGTAATGAAACCGAAGAGGAGACTTCAAATGGGACGGAACTGTTTCTTTCCTTTGGGCCCCTTGATTTCTATGTTAGACTTCCTAGAAACTTATTACCAAACTCATAAAAGTTCTAAGAATTAATGTTAGAAATTAACAGTAGGGGCCAGAGAAATGGCTTTATGATTAAGAGCAATTCTGCTCTTGCAGAGGACCTGAGTTCAGTTCTTAGCACCTACATATCTGCTCATCAGAAACTCCAGTGTCAGGGATCTGATGACCTCTTCTGACCTCCTTGGGCATCAGACTCACATGTGGTGCGCATATATATAAAACACTCATGCACAAAATAATTATTACAAAAATTAAAAATAGAAGAAATTAACACTAAATGGCAAATTCTTTATTGTTTAAATTTCACATTCCTATCCTTGCTGTCTTCTGCCTGTGTGGCTTCATAGGGCACAGAAAGAATCTTCTGACTGAATTTTGTTTTTGTCCTCCTTGTTCTCAAGCATATAGACCATTCTACATCTTAGGGAAATGTTTCTCAGTTAATTATTACAGTTCTTGGTTTGTGCTAGGAGTATTACTAAGTGCTAGAGTACATACCTAGTGTGTACAAGGCCCTGGATTTAACCCCCAGCACCAAGAGGGAAAATAGCCTGTTTTTTTTTAAATCTGTATTTATTCAAATAGTTAGTTTGATCACATCAGCATAAGAATGCTTGCCTTACAAAGTATACACGATTGGAAAGCTTTTGAAAAAATTTGTTATTATTGTGTGTGAGAGAAAGGATTTGGTATTCACATACCAGTAGTCAGAGGACAACGTTCGGCTTTTTTTCCCTTCCACTGTGGAGGGTCTTCAGGGCGAGCTGTTTTTGTGCTTTTTCTTTTTTTACTACTATGCCAATTTGGTGGTCTAAGCTTTCTTTCTTTTTTTCTTTTCTTTTCTTTCTTTCTTTTTTTTTTTAATTAAAAAACAAACAAACATCTAGCCTGGTGGTGGTGCCGCATGCCTTTAATCCCAGCACTCAGGAGGCAGAGGCAGGTGGATCTCTGAATTTGAGGCCAGCCAGTCTACAGAGTGAGTTCCAGGACAGCCAGGACTGTTTCACAGGGAAAACCCTGTCTCGGGGTTGTTGGGGGGGGGGGGGGGGGGGGGAGCAACTGATTTTTTTTTTCTTTTTTCCGGAGCTGAAGACTGAACCCAGGGCCTTGTGCTTGCTAAGCAAGCGCTCTACCACTGAGCTAAATCCCCAACCCCCTAATTTTTTTTAATATTTATTTTATTTTGTGTGTACGAGTGTTTTGAGTGTTTTGCTTGGATGTACGTTTGTGCACCATGTTACATACCTGGTGGCCCTTGGAGGCCAGAAGAGGATGTTGGATCTCCTGGAACTGAAATTGTGGACAGTTGTGAACTGCCATGTGGGTGCTGGGAATCAACAAGTGCTCTTAACTGCTGAGCCGTTTTTCCAGCCCCTAAAGGGCAATTCACAAATTATATTTGTGTGCTGGAAACTCAGCAGTGTATATTTAACCCATTCTGTTGACGAGCTCTTTGTCCTTTACTTTTTCCAACTTGGCAATGTGAGCCATGGAGTTTGGACCCAAGGACATTGCCTGCCTGTGGCAACAGATACCGTCATGTCCATCTTTGTCATTGGTCCTGGTAGCTTCCACGCTTAGTGAGGGCCTTTGTCTTTGAGTTAACCTGTGTGAAGGCAGCATGGTATCTTTCTGTGGTCCAGCTGCCCCAGCCTGGCCTGCCCCCTGGTGTAGATGTAACCGTCTTGTTAAATAAGAAACACAAAGCCAAATACAGAGTTAAAAGCCAAGAGGTCAGAGCAGTAGCTAAGAGCTCAGATTAAAAACCTTACCCTTCACTGCCACTGCTGTCCTACCTCTGTAAGAGACCTACTTCCTGTGTGTTTGTCCTTTTTATTGACTTTCTATTCTGCCTTCTCATTGGTTGTAAACCCAACCACATGACCTCTTCACTGCCCATCTATACAGACCTCCAGGTCTTCTATGGTTGGTATTGAGATTAAAGGCGTGTGTCTCCATGCTGGTGGTATCCTTGAACACACAGAGATCTGCCTGTCATGTGATCGGGATTAAGGGCGTGTGCTGCCACTGCCAGACTTCTGCTATGGCTTGCTATTAGCTCTGACCCCCAGGCAACTTTATTAGCATACAAATAAAATCACATTTCAGTACAAATAAAATATCACCATATTCTGGTGCATCAAGGGACCCACCTTTGGACAAAAGACAGGAAGATGACCAGTTCCATTGGGTCTGTACTGTGTAATCTCCACCAGCTGAGCATTTCTGCTCCACCAACATTAACCCCCACTCAAAGGACAGGTGGCCTCTTAGCACAGGCCAGCAGCCTTGCTCCTCCTGCATGGTCTCTGGTCTGTACTTGTGGGGTGACTTAGGCAGCTGGGAACCTGTCTGCTGGTCCAGGGCCTCGGTGAACTGCTTAAATCTCAGGAGACACTTTCAGTGGCTTATGAGGGACAGACAGCCTCTGCCACTGCGGCCAGGTGTGATAAGGTCGTTTGACCAAGCAGGTGAGGTCTTTGGTTGGATCATATCCAGCACCAAAGTTCTTAGGCTTTTTGTCTAACCGGATTCACTACCTTTTGGCCTGCTGCTGCGGCTACCAAAGACCAGGCTGGCCTCAAACTTACAGAGATCGGCCTGTGCTGAGGTTAAAGGTGTTTGCTACCATTCCTAGTTCTTGTCTCTGTCCTCGAGCTTTCTTGTTCTAGACCAGTAGTTAACACTTTCCTGAAGTTTCATTTGTGTTTTTGCCCAGCTTTTTGGGGGATAGTTTTGAGCTTTCTCCTGAATGGCTTATTTTCTGTCAGTGCTGAGTAGTATTACTTAGTGTAAAACCCTAATTTTTTTTTTCTGTGTTAATTTACCTTTGGTCTGTAGCTGGCTGCTAGTATCAAAACAATTGCTGGTAATATCCTCCATGAGTCTGGAGATGAATGTGCATTTCTCTTGGGTAGTATCATCCCCTCCACAGTGTGGAAGTTCGTTCTCAGCTGCTCACATTTTCACCAGAACTCATATATGGTCAGTTTTTGAAATTTATTTTTTTAGGATAGAGTCTTTCTAACTCAGGCTAGGTTGTAAGTTGCTGCATAGCCTAGGCTAGCCTCAAACTCTAGATTTTTCTTGAAATCTCAGCTTTCCCTGTGCTGGAATTACAAGTGTATGCCACCATACCTGGTTTAGAAACTTTTTTTGTTTGCTTTTTTTGAGACAGGCTGTCCTGTCGAAAAAAGCCCTGGCTGTCCTGAAACTCACTTTGTAGACCAGGCTGGCCTTGAACTCACAGAGATCCACCTGGCTCTGCCTCCTGAGTGTTGGGATTAAAGATGTGATCCATCACTGCCCAGCTTGATTTTTTTTTTTTTTTTAAACTGTGTTTGTACCTTATTTTGAGCTCAGTACAGTGGTTATATATTATGTATGTACTAGTTGGCTTCTCAAAGCATGTGTCTCTTTAACATGAATAGGAGGGAACTCAGAACACACATTTACATCTGAAGTGCAGAATGTTTGAAGATATTTCCTTTAACAGACATTTTTGTGCCTGCAGTCTCTGGTAATGGCTGGTGTCTGTCCCATGAGTTAGCTTTGGCATATTTTTAGGAAGTCAGTTATGTTTTGTTTGGTCAGTGCACATGAATGCTGTATAGAGAAGCAAAAGAGAGCGACAAGCACAGAATTCTTGAAGCACAGAGAGGTGCACAGCAAGAACTTCCAGCTCTGAAGCAGGTGTGGAGGGTGAGGAAGCCGCACTTTGAAGCCTTTCAGCCATGACACTTTCTTTCTTCTAATGAAGAAGAGCTTGAAAGCTGTCATTCTCAGAGGACTGCAGTATCTTCAAGTCAGGCACTTAGCACATTTTAAAATAGTGGTGAGATTTAGTGTTTTTCCTCCATCTTCAATGGAGCTGAGCAGGTTTGGTCATCATCTCCTCTTGACAGTGAGGGAGGCTTAGAGTGGAGGCAGTTTTTACAGTCCACATAGGCCACAGTAGCAGCTCTCTGGGCTGTGTCTCCACTGCGTTCGTGGTAAATGAAGTTATTTATATCTGTTTGAAACAGAAACAGTGCATTCCTATTTCTGGTTCTCCATGCATGACCTTGAATCCCTTCTTTTATGTTTTGCAGTACCTTTTTATACCTGAAGTTCCTGGTGGTGTGGGCACTTGTCCTCCTGGCAGACTTTGTCCTGGAGTTCCGATTTGAATATCTGTGGCCATTCTGGCTTTTCATCAGAAGCGTCTATGATTCCTTCAGATACCAGGGACTGGTATGTTCCTATTGCATGTTCTCCAACTGTCAGGGATTTAGTTACCCTTCTAATTAAAAGAATATCTTCAGTGGCTGATACTGACCTGTTTTAAATGGATTTTATTAGCAATACTGAAGTGCCTGTGTTGGGATGAGCTAGTTGGGTCTGTGGATTAAAACTTGGCTGTTCTAAGCCCACTGATGAGTGGTTCTGTTTTCTCCTCCTCTCCCACTTGAGGGGAGTAGGAGACTGGGTAGAGGGTTACAAGAGGTGGGTAGCAGTGGGAGGACTCAGAACTGGCTAGTCTTACTCTAGAGTGCTCTGGACTTCCTGTCAGTAGGTTGTAATGGAATCAAAGCAGTGATTCTCATTGATCTCAAGATTTCTTTTATACTCTTAAAAATTACTGAAAACTCCAAAGAGCTTCTGTTAATGTAGGTTACAAAATAAAACAAGCTGGGTGGTGATGCATGCCTTTAATCCCAGCAATAAAGAGGCAGAAGTAGGAAGATATTTGTGAGTTCCAGGCCAGCCTGGTCTACAAACTGAGTTCCAGGCCAGCCAAGGCCACAGAGACCTTGTTCTCAGGGAAAATTAAACAAAAAACAAATAATAGCTTAAAAAAACCAAAAGAAAAAAACAAATGAAAATTAAATACATGTTTATTAATTCATTGAAACTACTTACCCAATAAAATAGAAGAGTGCCTCTGTTGTTTTAGAACTCTCTGTTTGGAAAGCTCTCAAAGCCCCTTCAGGAGTCGCTAGACCACAGGTTTTAAACTATCCAGTTAGAGCTTGGGGCATAGCTTGAGCTTATTCTTTTGACTTATGTGTTATTTCTATTGTGTTCCATAGCTATACCTTACAACTAACTCTCCAATCCAGGCCTGGCGCTTTGGTCAGAGCAAATCCATGCTTCCAAAAGATGGCCTCAAGCTTTTGTCTTATTGGTAATGAATAGTGGTGTCCAGAGGAAGGCAGCGTTATTAATATTACCACCAGCGTATTTCTTGCCCATGTTTTGGTTCATCTGAATTCCAGCAAGCCTCTCCTTTAAGAATGAAGCTCTTTAGGAGTGGGTTATGAGGCAACAGGAGGCTTTTCAGGGTTAAAATTCTTGTTCCTTCAGGTGACCTGCCTAGAGCATCCCAGTGAGCTCACTGTGGTCCAACCTCAGTTCTGGTCCAGTTCTTCCCCATGGTTTAAGAACCATGAACAATAATAGCACTCTTTAATGTTGAGTTAGCCACTGCTCTTTAGTGTATGTGCTGCTCAGGCAAGCTAATAACCACTGCTGCTACATGGTCTATTCTAAGTGTTTAAAATTTCTCTTGTTAACTTGCTCTGTATTTAGTAATTTTATTCAACAAAGTTTTAATAACATGCTTGAAAATGACAAGTTCTGAAATGTGGTTTAATTTGCCTTTTTTTCTCTCTTTAGGCCTTCTCAGTATTTTTTGTTTGTGTAGCATTTACATCAAATATCATATGTCTCCTCTTCATTCCCATACAATGGCTTTTTTTTGCTGCTAGCACATATGTATGGGTCCAGTACGTATGGCACACAGGTAAGCTTGATGACTTCTTGGTTAGAAATTCTAGGTGCAAGTTTTAAAATGTGGATTATTTGAATGAATTATTTAAGATTGACATTTTAAAGTTGCCTTTCCCCAATACATGATAATAAGTTGTTTGGCTTGTGGTGGTGGTTTGTGGGTTTTTGTTTGTTTGTTTATTGTAGGGTTGGTTATTTGAGGCAGAGTCTCATTAGATAGTCTCGGTTGTCCTGGAACTCATTATGTAGACCAGGCCAGCCTACAGCTCACAGTGATCCTCCTGCTTTTTGCCTTCTGAGTTCTGGGATTATAGGTATTCCCCACCATGCCTTGCTCTATATGCTTTTATACATGGATTTTCCTTTTTTATTTATTTTTTTAATTATTTGAATCAAAAGCTTAAAGTTTAGGAATTTCAGTTGGCACCTCTATTGCAAAGATGTCAATTTAAAGAGTTGAAGTGATTTATGTTTAGGAGTAGTTGAAGACATTCATGTGCCATACTAGAAGACTGTTCACAGCCTTTCCGTATTGAAAGGAAAGTTAGAAGTCATTCATGTGAACCCAGTAATTTGACCAAAAAAAAAAAAAAAAAAAACCTCAGCGTCTCAGGCACATAGAGGCCCTTCCACAATTGGAAATGTGCAGTGGTATGGATTCCTGCGATTCTCATTCACATTGGGGCTGGATAGGAGACAATAGTTCTCTATACTGGGTCACAAGTGTCCTCCTTGTACTTATAGCCCAAGATGCTGTTACAGTTTGGGGCTTAGAGATTCTTAGAGGATCTAAAAAGGATTTATTTATCCAGAAACATATGGGAATGGACAGAATTTGGCCTTAGAAGTTTCAGGTGGCCTGATAACAGGACCACTTTCATAGGACTACTCTGAATAAATGGTCTCCCCCAGATGACATGTATCAAGTGATCTGAAGACCCTGTCATAGCCTCTTAAGTCTTTGTTTTTCTGTAGGCAAAAATACTCCTGATGTTACTAGCTTTTAATTGTCTGGCATTTTAAATGTCTTCCTATTTTGTGCTCCTAATTCTTTGCACTGTATTTCAGATACTTACTGATAGGGATTCATAGTCAGCTTCCTTTTTTTTTTTTTTTTTTTCAAACTTGTTATTTCGAACCAAGATCAGAAGAAATGTTTTGACAACTCCAACTCACTTTGAAAGCATATGTGGCATGTGCTGCTGGGATTTGAGGATTGGTCCTCAGGGTCACTGCAGAGCTTTGTGAAACATGATTCTCCAACCCAGCTGTAACCTGTAGGATTTTAGCTTTTGAGAGCACACCAGACAGTAAAAGCTCTCTGGAGCAGCTTCATCCTTGATGCTGCTGCTGCTGAAAGTGGTGCTGGCCGCTGTAGAAGACAGCTAAGCCCTGCTGTTGGAGGTCTCCACTGTGAGCATGGTTTCTCCACTGTAGGATCAGACTTGATTTTAAGCTACCCAGAATGTTCTCAAGTTGGCTGCTGTCTAGTCTAATTCAAGAGATTTTTCTTTGAACCAGTTTTTGCTTGTATTTCCTTCTGGGCCATTTATTTGCATCCCAGTTTCTTCTCTGTTACCTAAGATGGGCTAATCTAAATGTGTGAGAGGCTCCGGCCCAGATGTGCTAGGACTCTGTTTGGCAATGGCAGCCTTTCTGATTTCTTCAGTGTTGTCTCACAGGGAAGAAACTAATGACATGGCTCCTAATAGAACCTGTTGGGACTCCCCCAGGAATCGGCAGGACAGTGTCATAGAGTGACGCATACATTGGAATAGATAAGTTGTGAAATAGGTTTTAGTTTGAAATAGTTAATGCTGAGACAAACAAACTACATTTAATAGAAACATAGAAAATAGGATTATAGTATATATAACTTGGAGGGCTAGTTTTTCTTCCATATGATAAAATTTAAAATTCCTTGAGACTAAGAATAGTTGACAAGAGCTGGCAGGACAGTTGAGCAGGTCAAAGCACTTGCTGGCAAGCCTGAGGACCTGAGTTGGAACCCCGGAATCCTGTTGGTGGAAGCAGAGACCTGACTGAAAAGTTGTATAGAGATGAGCTTGCTGTGGCATGTACATAGGTGTGCACCCACACAAAATAGTTGAATAAAAGTAGAAAATTAAAAAAGAATGCTTAATAAAATTGTATATATCCATAAAAGAATGGTAAGATTGTATCATAAACTTTTTGATGTTGGTGATGATTTTTTCTTAAACTTTATTTATTTGTATATTTTATGTTTGAGTGTTCTGTCTACATGTATGCATACTCCCCAGAAGAGGGCATCAGATCCCTTTATAGATGGTTGTGAGCTACCATGTGGTTGCTGGGAATTGAACTCAGGACTTCTGGGAGAGCAGCTGGTGCTTCTTTTTTGTTGTTCTTTGAGTTTTTGTTTTTTTCTTTGAAACAGGTTTTCCTTTGTAGCCCTGGTTGTCCTGAAACTCCCTCTGTAGATCAGGCTGGCCTTGAACTCAGAGATCCACCTGCCTCTGTCTTCCAAGTGCTGGGACTACAGGTAGGCATACAGTATTATACCGAACTTTGGTTGCCCTTTTTTAAAATTGATTTTTAGGAGCTCTTTGTATATTAAGATTATGAGTCTTTTGTTTGACATATATTCTGAATATTTCCTGACAGATGTTTACCTTTTTTTATTTTTTTATTTTATTTTATTTATTTTTTTTATTTTTTATTTTTTTGGTTTTTCGAGACAGGGTTTCTCTGTGTAGCTTTGCGCCTTTACTGGAACTCACTTGGTGGCCCAGGCTGGCCTCGAACTCACAGAGATCCGCCTGCCTCTGCCTCCCGAGTGCTGGGATTAAAGGCGTGTGCCACCACCGCCCAGCTCTTTTTTTATTTTTGTCAGTTAGTTTGTAGACTTGTTTGTCATAGACAGGCTTTCAGTTTAGATGATATTGCTTTTAGTTCCATTGAAAGTTAATGAAAGTCGCTGTCACTGACCGAGTCTCCAGACAAGCCGTCTGTTGTATCAACCACTGTGTTCACTGATGGTCGTCTCTCTGCTGCTTTCCCACAGAAAGGGGAGTGTGTTTGCCCACAGTGTCCCTCTGGATACTCTTTGTTTATATTGAAGCAGCAATTAGATTCAAAGATCTGAAAAATTTTCATGTAGACCTTTGTCGTCCATTTGCTGCTCACTGGTGAGTATTTCCTATAGTCCTAGTCTACATTTCAGTGTCAGGTGGTAAATTCAGCTGAGCCCAGCGTCAGTGTAGCATGCTGGTAGAGAGTGGGAGCTTTTCAGAGATGGAGCCCCAGCTTTGTCCCAACAGCCGCGTTGCTGAGCCTGTCACTCTAAGCATCAGCTTTCTAACCTCTCTCCTGAGATCATGGGAAGAGGGGGCATGTGTCAAGTGTTTAACTTAGTGCCAAGCTTGTAAGTATCTGTCAAGTGATTTTGATGATGATTCCAAAGTCTTGATGAGCTATGGCCATGTCTTAATGCTTCCATAGTCTTTTACAGAAGTAATAAGGCTATTAACACTTAAAAAAAAAAAGATTTATTTTATTAAGTATACAGTATTTTGCCTACATGTGTCCTTGCAGGCCAGAAGAGGGCATCAGATCTCATTACGGATGGTTGTGAGCCACTATGTGGTTGCTGGGAATTGAACTCAGGACCTCCAGCAGAGCAGTCAGTGCTCTTAACTACTGAGCCATCTCTCCAGCCTATTAACACTTTTAAAAGGAACATTTCTTCTTATGAAATATTAGCGAATGTTGAGGTATATTTCATTTAACTTTAACTAAAAATATTAGAAAGTAAGCTTGATTTCTGTTTATATC
>CABHPQ010152135.1:0-12222 GCA_902168405.1 Peromyscus aztecus | reverse complement strand
CACGCCCCCAGCCCCTCACTGGGGATTCTAGGCGGGGCTCCACCCTGCCCACGCCCCCAGCCCCTCACTGGGGATTCTAGGCGGGGCTCCACCCTGACCACGCCCCCAGCCCCTCACTGGAGATTCTAGGCGGGGCTCCACCCCTGACCACGCCGCTAGCCCTCTTACTTATCCTGATTATGCAGCTCTGGACTTGGAGTTGACCAGACACAGCCAGTACAGCTGATCTGCAGAACTCTGAGTTCATGAGAGCTCCTGCCTCCCAAAATAAGATGGAATAATAAAAATAATCATTTTTTTTTACACGAGGTTTTACTATGTAGACCAGGCTGACCAGAAACACATTGAGATCCACCTGCCTCTGCATCCTGAACTTAAATTCTTTTTTAAAAGAGGAACGGCCGGAGAGATGGCTCAATGGTTAAGAGCAGTTGTTGCTCCTGTAGAGGACCTGAGTTCAGTTCCAGCACCCACAACAGGTGGCTCACGGTGCCTGTAACTCCAGTTCCAGAGGATCTAAAGCCATCTCCAGGCCTCAGTGTGTACCTGTACACATGTGTGTTCACAAGTGTGCAGGCAAGCACACACACATACAAGCACGGGCACACACAAAACTAAAAATAATAAAAATAAAAAATGAAGGTGGTTGTGTGTTGAGGAGCATGCCCACTGAGGATGTCTGGATACCACCTACACAAATACACACATACACAAACACACAGAACCAAATTATCCCCTCCTGCCAGAGACCTGGGGCTGAGCAGACCTTGGGCTGCGAGCTCTCCAATGCCTGCTTTTCCATCAGAGCTGCTGGGCTCTGCAGCCGCTTGAGTTTTGCCCCAAACCATCAGAAGCTGATAATAACCATCATTAGGATAATGATCTTAATTATTATCTAATAAAAGTATATTTAGAAGCCCGAATCTCAGGAGTGCACACAGTATTCAGGGCTCTTATTTCTTTAAAGGTCTTTTATCAGTCCCAAATCATCTGCAGTGACTACTCCCATGACTCAATTTGTAACAGCTAAATTAGAAGAGCCATGTGTCCACACTGGCTGTCTACACTTCTGACCTAAATGGCTTTCTGTTGACATGGTGAACACAATGACCAAAAGCAACCTGGGCAGGAAAGGATTTATTTTACCTTACAACCTTCCCACCATCACTGAGGGAAGTCAGGACAGGAACTCAAACAGGGCAGAAACCCGGAGGCAGGAGCTGATGCAGAGGCCATGGAGGGTACTGCTTACTGGCTTGCTCTCCATGGTTTGCTCAGCCAGCTTTCTCACAGAACCCAGGACCACCAGCCCAGGAATGGCCCCACCCACAGTGGGCTGGGCTCTCCCCATCGATCACTAATTGAGACATTGCCACACAAGCCAATCTGAAAGAGGCATTTACTCCATTTGACGTTCCCTCTTCCCAGATGACTTTGGCTTGGGTCAAGTTGAGCAGACAAGCAAACAAAAAACTACCCACAAGGTTCCCCCATCTCCTGTTTCTAGAATCTGCTTGAATGACATCCTGATGCCAGGGCAAATGGCCTTACCTCAGTCCGTTCAGTCCAGTACACTTGGGATAGTCACTTGGTGTAGCCTCTGACGTGGTAACCACACACAGTAGCAGCATCCACCACAAGCTGGTGCACGCTGATCCCCACCATGTCCCAGGAGCCCTGACCAGCAGGCTTCAGCCAGGGGGAGGGAGTTTGCTTCTCCTGTGAACTCAGCCAGGTCCCTGAGCCAGGGTGTCACCAGGGAAACAGATTTAGGATGAGCACTCTCTGAAAGAGAAGCTACTGGGGACCGTGGGGAACTCTGCTCAAGACCAGATGGCCTCTGGAAGAAACCACCTCCATGAACACAGCACGTGGGGCTTGTACTAGCCTCAGGGAACCTCCTGAGACTGCACCAGGCTAAATGCTCCCTAAACAGACTGGAAACCAACACACTGGAACACCTGTCCGTGAGAACACACAAAAATATCCACAGCCATCCATTCGCCCACCCACCCATTCACCATCCACACACCCACACACCCACCCATTCACCCACCCATCCGTTCACCATTCACACACCCACACATCCACCCATTCATCCACTTATTCACCTATCCACCCATCCACTCATCCCCCCATTGACCCCCCACCCTCCCATCCATTAACCTATCCAACATTCCATCCATCCACCCATCTATCCATCCATCCACCCATCTATCCATCCATCCACCCATCCACCACCCACCCATCCATCCACCCACCCATCCATCCATCCACCCATCCACCCATCCACCCACCCTTCCATCCTTCCATCCTTCCTTCTGTCCATCCATCCACCCACAGCTCTCCTTACCCCTCCCTGTGTCTTTTCCCTCAGGTGCAGATGACCCCATGCCCATCTCTTCCTTCCTACTTTGCTGTCTGTCCTTGACCCTGCCCATCCTGACTTCCTCAATTCCTGGCCTCTGTGTAGGAGCTGAGCCCAGCCCAGCCTTCTGTTCGCTGCCGTTTGCTGTTCCAAGGCGGAAAGAGCAGCAGTTGGAGTCCAACCTGCATCGTGAACCCTGCTGTTGCTTCCGGTGTGAGCCGGGAGAGGTGACAGACTCTCTTGGGGTCCGTTGTGTGGTTAAGCGGTTATTGCTGTTTGACCCTGAGAGTGATGGTCTGAAACCCCATCGCTGGGTTCTGGGGTGGTCCATGCAGTGAGAACACAGAGATGGGACAGGTAAGGGGCCCACTGTGCCGCTCTTAGGAAGGAGGAAGTCAAGCAGATGTCATGAAACTGTGTTCTTACTGAGCCTTGAGGCATGGGGTCATCAGAGCCTCCGGGTGCCCAGTGAGCAAGGTCCTCTTGGCAAGAGTGGAAGAAACAGGTGGCTGTGGGAAGGCTGCCCTGCCTGGTGGAGAGCAACTGTCACCACGACGGCCTGTCCAAACAGGGACAATTCTAGCATGCATTTTAATGATGGGGAACCTGAGGTAGAGAATCCATGGGCCCTGGCCAGCTGTACAGCCGAGACACCAGAGTCTTCACTCTAGTGTTCTCTGTAGTTCCATGGCTTTCTCAGACAGTCTCATGTAGTCCAGGGCAGCCTCAACTCACTGTATAGTTGGGGGGGGGGGGCTTGAACTCCTGATCTTTCTGCCTTTGTCTTCAGAGTTCTGCGGAGCTGGGGAATGGCTTTTGTGGGTGTTGAGTGCAAGTACTTTACTCAGAGCCCTACCCCATCTAACTTGACTGTCTTGACTGCCCTTCCTGTGGGGGCTGTGGCTCCTGTTATACCATAGGAAACTGAGGCTCAGGAACTATTGGATAACTCCGTGAGAAAGCGGCAAAGGTCAGTGTCCAGCCGGAGTCCCCAAAATGTGCCTTCTTATTCCTTCAATGTGCATGCAACCCAGGCTGGATTCCAACTCAGTACTCCTGCCCCTCTCCCCAAAAGCTGGGATGATGGATGTGTGCCATCATTCCTAGGTTTTCAGATCCGTTCAATGGGTTGAGTTGCAGAGTCCATAGCAGCCACGCTGAGACAAGGCAGGCCTGGAGGACAGGAAGCTGGCAGAGCTGGGGACTCACTCAATGGGGACAGCTGGGCATGGGAGAGGATTCCCATGGCCTCATCACCAACCTATCCACAACTTGGGGCGCTCAGACCCTGCTCTGGCACCCCTGCATGAGATACCCCTCCCAGGCTGTCACCCCGTCACCTCCAGCTTTCTGTCCCCTCCCCGGGAACAGCGCAGCCTCTGTGTCCTGGCTCGCTGCGAGCCAGCGTTGCCCAGAGACCGCAAGCAGCAGGCAGCCCCCACACCAGGCTGAAGCCCCCACCCCGCCCAGACGTCGGGACCCCGGGTTGAGGACAATGTGTTAGGTCCGGAAGGAGGGGGGACTGGCGACACTAGGGGGCCTCAGGGGGCCTGGGAAAGGTCCCGGGGCTGTTGAGCGAGGGAGGAGGGGCGGGAGGAGAAGCTCGGCCGCCCTTCTTCCCGGGCGCGCGGGGACAGGTGTGGCGGGTCCCCGGTGGGTGATCGGAAGGGAAGTGGCACGCACTATAAATACGGCCACAGCTGACCCGCGCGGTGGGGAGGGGCACGGGCTGGGGAGACCCTGAGGCCTGGGACGTGTTTACGGAGCGGGGTGATGTGTTTACGGAGCGGGGTGATGTGGCCCACTGAGTCCCCATCCCCACAGCCCTCGCTCCGGTCCCCTCTCCAGCCGTCTCTCAGAAGCTCCACCCCCACCACAGAGCCCCTCCCCCACCGCAGCCCTTCCTCGGAACCCCTCCCCTTCCCTAGCCAAGCCTCCGAGAAGTCCCTCCCTCTTTGCCCCCCAGACCACGCCCCCGTCAATGGACCCGCCCCTCGGGCCCCGCCTCTTGCAGAGGCCCCTCCCACCTCACCCTTCAGCAGGTTCCGTGATATGAGCAGTCAAAGCTCTGGGGCGCCCTTACACTATCGCATCTGCGGCGGGGTGCATGGCCCAGCCAACCTCTGCAGGAACCCTTTGACCTCATCCTTAGGTCTTGGGTAACCCCCAAACCTCTTCCGGTCACTTGGGAGATCTGTGCTTCGTGCTGGGGATGGAGGATACGGGGACCTGGGAGATCAGGAGCACCGTGATGGAGCCCCCAGTGCAGATGTGGGGAGGAGGGGTGGGGGTGGCGACTGAGGACACCGCCCTGGTAGGCAGGTCCAGGAGGTGGTGGGCCCCAGAAATCTTTCTACCTAACCTGAGAACTCAAAGCGTCAGTGACTGCAGAGAACAGAAGTACAAAGGCCCTTGGGCAGAAGCCCAGCTCCCCGATCTGGCTTGCTGTTTGCTGTTCTCTAGGCCTTAGCTCCACATGCAAACGGGAGTTCAACACAGTGTCCAGCAGAAGTGCCCATGGGGGGCTGAGGAGGCGGCTGGTAAGGTGCTGTGCAAGCACGAGGACCCGAGCCCCAGTCCCAGAACACATCCCGGGGCCTGGAATCCCAGTCCTGGGGGTAGAGACAGACAGGTCCCGCTCACTACCCAGCCAGCCTCGCTTACATGGCACGTCCCAAGCCAGGGAGAGACTCACTCCTGATGACACCGGAGGTTGTCCTCTGCTGTCCCCACGCACAGGCACACGCACACTCTCACCCATGCATTAGGAAAGGGTGGGCTCTGCTGGGCACCAGGCATACACTAGGTGCTCCATAAATGCTCCTCAATGTTGACACCAGAACTGACTTTCCAGGGGTGACTAGGGACAAGGAATCTGGGGACAGGTGTTTGAGGGCGCTTGTGGCCTGGTTTTCTGGCCAACATTTTGCCTGCTGTGGCCCCTCCCCGGGGCCACCCGACCCGGCAGCTGTCCCTGCTCGTGTGCGGTGGCCTGTCAAGCGGGAGAGTCTGTTCCGGAACACCTGGCGCTGTGCTTCCAGGGATCTGGGAGTTACAAGTCCACGGAAGTTCAGCTGCCACAGGGGCTTAACCCTGGAGCCTGGCGCCAGCCAAGTCCTCAGAGGCCCGACGCCGGCCACTTGACCCCACGGGGAGCCCAACTTCACTTCCACACGCTAGCAGGACCTGGCTTCAGCTCCTAGCCTTCAGGCCTGTCTGGTTGTGTGGCCCTGAGAAACAGACTCGACCTCTCTGGTCGCCCAATGTCATGTTAGTTAATGTGTGCCCACAGTGGCTGGCAAGGATTCCCCTATAAAATCCTTCTCTTTGAAGCTGAGGTTTTTTTTTTTTTGAACTGCTACAGCAACTGAGGCACAGAGGCAGGACCATTTCTCTGCCTCCACCTCCCGCGTGCTGGGAACCCAAGGCCAGAATCATCGAATTCCCTGCTAGAGCCAAATGAGGTCACAGAAGTCCCTTTTTTATAAGAAAATCATAGCCAGAGGAAATCAGGGCCCAGAATGGTTGAGCAATTGACCCAAGGTCACACAGCCCTTCAGGGGCTGCGCAGGGAACTGCTGGGATCAACCAAAAGCTTCCTGGTGGTGACATCGTCTTTTCTGATGATGTCAAAGGCTGATGTCACAGCCCAAAGATCTGGGCTAAAATGCAAAGCTAAGGGTGGGAGCAGGGGAAGCCGTGGGCAGAATACTCGCCTATGTGTACAAGGCCCTGGGTTCCCTCCCAGGCCATGGTGCCTTTCACCCCAGCACTGGAAGCGGGGAGGCCAGCTTTGGCTACATAGGGAGGCAGAGTCCAGTCCAGGCTAATCCTGTATCAGACTCTGTATCAGGGCTGGGGAGAGGGCTCAGCAGGTAAGGGAGCTTGCCACCAAGCACCAGTCCTGAGTTCAATTCATTGGACCCATGTGGGAAGGAGAGAACTGACCCCAGACACATCTCCTGACGTGGCACAACACACAAAAACATCATTAAAATACCGTGTTAGCAGAGCCGTGGTGGCACAGGCCTTTAACCCTGTTAAAGCACTTGGGATGCAGAGGCAGGTGGTGAGTTCAAGGCCAGCCTGGTCTACATTGTGAAATCCAGGACATCCAGGGCTGCACAGAGAAACCCAGTCTCAAAAAACCAACCAACCAACCAACCAACCAAACAAACAAACAAACAAACAAACAAAAAATAGTATGTTGAAATCATACTGCAAAGGGGGAAACTGAGGCTGGCCCCATGCCCCCACCCTGGGTGTACCTGGTCTCCCTCCCTGTCTCATCTCCTCCTCCTCTCCTCTGAGCAGCAGCTTCCAGAACCTTCCTTCTTCCCTCCTTCCCGCAGCTGCCGAGAACCAGGTCAGCCCTGAACGGTGGGGACATCAAACGGAATCTATAAATACAGCGCAGAGGAGCTGCCTCCCCCTCCAGGCTCCCGGGCTCCCAGCTCCGCACCTCTGCCCCAGGGATCCCTGCTGCAACACAGGGAATGGACAGTGCCTTGGTTTCCCCTAAGAGCGCACCTCCCCCCTCTGCTTTCCCCTCCTGCTGGGCACCTATGAGGAGAGAAAATCTTCAGTTCTCTGGAATCTTCTCTCAGGAACGTCTATCCTGGGCTGCGAACCTTTACACTGCTGGGTCCCCCGCCCCAGCAGTCCCCTGCCCCTAGGCCTTGCAGGGCCTCATCCCCCAACCCCAGGCCTTGGCTTGGGTGGTGCCTTCTGCTTGGAATAACCTCCTCCCCGGGGTTTCTCTGGACATTTATTCTCAAATGTCACCACCTCAGAGATGTTCCTATTGTCACGGTGGCTGACATCCTTCTTGGCCTCCAGAGGAGTAATTCTCACTAGCCTTTCTCTTATGTCCTGAGTATGTCTCCCTATCATGGACCTCAGTTTCCCCACCTGCAAACTCAGGTGGGTGTGTAGGCTCCTCCCACTCCTGTGGAGACCGTTTGCCTAGGTCTGTGGACACTTGTAATAAATATGCTAATTGTGCAGGTTTGATGCAAATGAGCATGTATGCTTGAGGGTCCACCCCCTTTGCCTAGGGGACCCAGGCCTTCTGGCTTCAGTCTGCAGCAGGCTGAGGGCCTTGGTGATCCACCTGGCTATTGGGAGTGACTGTAGGGGTGCTGAGGACTCCAGCTTCTCCCCAAATTTCTACAGGCCCAGGATCTGCCACATGGGGTGACTCCACACTTCAGCAGCCCAGGGCGGAGGGGCACCCCACTGCACACAGTGTGACCTCACATTCCACCTGGTCCCAGCGTGTGCTACAACCCTCTAGACCTGGACCGGTTTGGCCCAGGGTGGTGAGGAGACCGCAGTGCGGGGGTCAGGCCTTTCTAGAGGTTCTGGATCCTGACCCACCATGTGGTTCCAGTCAGTGAGGACCGGGAGGGATGAGAGAGTGGCCTGTGCCAAGGTGCTGAGTGACCCCCTCTCCTGCCATCCCCAGCCCCACCCCATCCCCCTCCCTCCCTCTGCTCCAGCTACACAGGCCTCCTATGAGGCAGTCCCAGGCTCCTCGTGCCCCAGGGCCTCTGCACAACCTCACCCTGTCTCAGGCACTTTCAGTTCTTCTTGGTCTCTGCTTACTTGCTCCCTCGGTGTGACCTGCTGGGACCACCCATCTAAAGTCCCCCGCCCCGCCCCTTCCTCTTCCTCCTGCAGTGTTGGCTCTGCTCTGCAACACAGCCCAGGACAGACCTCTTGGCTCTTCACGTTTGTCTCCCTGGAATGTCAGAACCTTGAAGCTGGAGATCTTCACTCTGTGTCCTCTGCTGCATCCAGAAGGCGCTCAATAAATGTGCATGGAATAGGTGGTGCCTGAGCTCTGTCAGGACAGTGTGTGCCCAGCACACAGTAGGTACACACTCAAGTTAGCTGGATAACTTGATAGGTTGATGGATGGGTTTGTAGAGGTGTGCGAACCTGAGCACAGAGCCACCAGAGCCCAACACATGCTGATGTCAGTGTGACCCACGGGGGCCTGGTGGCAGGTGCCACACGGTGAGGTCATTCACACCTGCGCCCTGTTTGCAGCAGCTCCCCCCACTTCCCCGCACCGATCTTAGCCGGTAACTAATGTCTCAGCACCCAGCTTGTCCACACTCACATGGCCGTCCCCACCACCGTCTCCAGAACTTCCCATTGCCCCCACATCTCGCCTTCTCCACCTGCTGCCACCCCTTCCTGCTGTCTCCGTGGCTCTGAGGACTCCAGGGACCTCCTGGGAGTGGGACCCTGGCAGGCCATCCATGTCAGGGCCATGCCAGCATCCCATCCTTTTTCTGACAGTGTAGTATTCCTGTGGTTGAGCTCCTTCCCCAGCCTCAGAGGAATACAGAGGCGAGAGGAAACTGAATCTCAGTTGAGCACCTACTGCGTGCTGGCCATCTTCAGCAATGACCTCTTGTCAATCAGCCTCCTGCTTGCTCGCCTCTAACCGCTCGACCTCTGTGCCATGTGTGACAGGACACAGCCACAGGGATCAGGGGTGATTGTCCCTCCCAGAGCGAGGACAGCTCTTGGAGAGTTTGAGGGTGGCTTTATCAGGGCATCCCTGTCCCCTTCAGATGTGGGGACCAGGATGCCTCTGGCCTCATTTACACATGCAAATGGTAGCCTGGAGGGGGCGGACAACCCAGGGCAGTACTGGGCCTTTCTGGGAACTCTGCTGGTTAGAGCACAGATGCAGTGAGCACTGTGAGCTCACTGGGAGCTCTGTGGAGGCGCCGGGCGGGAGTGGGGTGGGGCAGGGAGATGGGGGGTGGGAGGGAGGGGTAGGAGGGTCCCCGCGCTCTGGCAGGGCAGTGCTCACTGGAAGATGCACGGCAGTTAGCTCAGCCTCACACACATCCTCCCTCTGTACCAGGACTCAGACCAGCCAAGGCCTCTGTCCTGGGTTTGAATCCTGCCGAGCCAGCTACAAATGTGCAAAGCACCCAGGGTTGTGCACACATACAGTAGGGGCTCCTGAGCTTACTCACCCCAGTATGCAAAAAGTCACAGTAGGTGTCCAAGAAGTGCACACAAGGTTATCCAAATCCACAAAGTACCTTGGTTACAGTGCACACCGTAGGCCCTCAATCAGTGCTCCTGGGGTTATCTGAGTGAGCAAAGCACCTGGGCTGGGCTGTATGCTGTAGGTGCTCAAATAAAGTGCTTCTCCGAGATATGCTGAGTATACCTGTTGTCCTGCACACAGTAGGTGCTTAGTAAGTGCTCCTGAAACCGTTGTCTCACTGGATACCCTCCTCACTTTTGGCAAGAAGGTCCCCTTTGTTGCCTTGCTTTAATGATGAGGAAAGTCGGTGGCTCGGGGCTCACCCCAGGGCCAACTGGCCTCAGTTTCCCCCTCAGTGCAAGGAGACAGGTCCTGACAGCATTCATAACTTACCTACTGTTTACCAGGACACTTTACGGACCCTGGGAACGCAGCAGCAGGCAGGGCAGACCCGGGCCCACCCCTGCCCTACCCCCATCCCACCCCCACCCCACCCCACCCCACCCCGTCCTTGGGTGGAGACAAACCTGGGTGGCCCAGCCGAGGGCAAAGTGGGGGCGTAGGAGCCGGGTCTGCAGGGAAGAAGGGGTACAGCAGGGGCCAGCCCACATGCCAGACAGACAGGGAGCCCCAAGAACACTCCTCTCAATAGCCAGGGTTAGAATCTGGACCCCATGGTCCCGAGTCTCAATTTCCTCACTCAGTGGGTAACAATAGCTGCACTCAGGGATCCTGGAATTGCATGCAGCAGGTGCCTAATATAGGCCCGTCTTCGTCAGGACTCTGTACACCCCAGGGGATTGTCTTGTTATTTGTTGGTTGTGTGTTGTGCCTTTCTCGGGGTTGCTGATGGTTCCGCGAGCCCCCCGCCCCCCCCGCCGCGTCACCCAACACTGAAAGAAGCCCCAGGAGGGGCCTGGGGTTTAAGGGAGGGTCCCCAAGAGCCCCAGGGGTCAAAGGACAGGGGCAAGGAAGGGTCAGAGCCCGCTGCAGCCCTCCCCCACCCGGGCCGCGTGAGCTTCGGGACCAGCTGGGCGGACTGAGCGGCGCATCTGTCGCCAGAGCAGCTGCAGCCCCGGGGGGGGGGGGGGGGGGAACGACTGGGGGACGCGCACACTTGCGTCTGCGCCTCTCAGCTGCCACCCCGGGCTGGGGGGACACCCCAATCCGCCCGACCCGAGCCCCTCCCCCGCGGCCGTCGCCCCCCACGTGCCTCTTGGGGGGAGGGGGCGTCAGGGAGGGTCTGACGTCATGAGAGGCCTCAGCCAATCGCAACTGCCCTTTGGGCAGCCCCGGGGGGATTCCCTGGTCACAGCCCGGACCCGGAGTGACACTGAGTGCCGTGGAGCAACGATGACCCTCTCACTACCCCAAGCTTGGGCTCAAAGTGTGCCTGACATAGAGGGGGAAATTGAGGCAGGGGACTGCCGGGATAGGGACCCAGGTGGCCCGTTCCAAGTTGGTTGCCCAGCTCCAGATGGGCCCAGAGAGGGTCAGAGAGCTGCCTGGCGTCACACAGCAAGCAGAGGAGGAGAGGGGCGCACGGGGGCGCGCGGAGGCCGGAGCGGGTCCTCACTGTGCCCAGGCCCAGCCTCCCGATCCAGGGTCTCCGAGGCCGACTGAGCCTCTCAGGGTCTCCCCGGACCCCCTAGCACCCCCGGGCCGCAGCCAGGCAGGGTAGAAGGAAGGTGTCGGCAGCCTCGGGCGTCCCCAAAATCCGCACTGGAATCTCTGAGCCCGGAGCAGGGCGGGAGCGCCAGCACTGCCGAGGCTGGGGAAACTGAGGCCCAGGGGGCGGGGCCTGCCCCACAGCTGAGGGAAGGGATGCTGCTGCTGGCTCTGGGGGCCTCAGGCAAGGTCCCCCCTCCCTGACTCCCCGTGGCCATCAGGTCAGCGCCGAGACCGGCCGGAGCCGGTGGGGGAGGGCGGCTTGACCTCCCTGTCCTGTCTGTGAAAGAGGCGTCATTCATGACCATGGGCCTTTGTTCAGACAGGTCTCCCTGGGGACAGCCTTCCCCGCACCCCACCGTGCCCTAACAACCCCCCCCCCGTGTCCCCTCCTCCTCCTGCCCCCCAGGCGGCCACCGAGCCTCTGGGTTTCTGCAGCCATTGGTCACCTGCAGGCCTCCGGGACCAAGGATACAGTTGGCGCTCAATGTTTGTCGGATGAACGGATTATAGGCCAAGGAGCAGACCCCCAGGTCTGGCCCCGTCCCCTGCCACGCAGGCCTCAGTTTCTCCACAGTAGCTGTGTCTTGGCTGATTTGCTGGGGACAGCAAAGCGGGTGCATAGGCCATGGTGACGTCTCAGACTTGTGGCCACAGGGAGCCAGCCAGCCCAGCCCCTCAGGGTGTCCAGACCTCAGTGTGACCTCGGGTCAGAGTTCAAATGCTGACACCCTGGGCTGTTCCCAGACAGCCCACAGTCCCTGGGGTTGGGAGTCCTCAGCTGGGTGGGACAGGGGTGCCCCGCCGCTGTATGAGCAGGATTTACTCCACACAATAGCGAAAGCAGTGTGGAGTGCTTACTGTATACTGGGGATGTCAGGAGGTAAAGCGGTACCCAGATCCATGAGAGAGAGGGTCACGTCTGGGATGGGGAGGGCTTCCGACAGAGGGAAACTGAGGCATGGAAAGAGATGTCTTGCTGTCCCAAGGTCTCTCAGACAGTGAGTGTTGCCGGCGTGTTGGCTCAGGCCTTTAGTCCACGAACTCTGAGTTCCGGGCTAGCCTGGACTCCATAAGAGATCCCGCCTTAGTCAATCAATATAAATACATAAAAGAGACCCTGCTGGTTTGACTCAATGATGTCATGAGGTCCACAGGGGCCGTGGGA
>CABHPQ010152134.1:17762-34639 GCA_902168405.1 Peromyscus aztecus | reverse complement strand
AAAACAACTATTAAGAATTTTTAATAGTGCATTTGTAAATAGGGTAGCTACTTTGATTAGAGTAGACATATTCGTTTGTGTATAAAATTTAGGTAAAGCATGTCATTTAGATATCAGATTGTACTTATGTGTTAAATTTTTCGTCACTCAGCAACTAACAGATACAACTTTCTCTGATTCTGAAGACAAAGAAAGTGAAGGTTTAAAATCCCTTAAGACTGTAATATAGAGTTTTCTTCTCCATCTTAAACTTTTTTATCATTTATTCTCAAGTGAATCATAATTTGCCTCTATAGTCAACACAAAATATATTGAACATCAATTCATAAAACCAATAGTGTGTATTCCTCGGATCATTATTTGGCCCTGTGGTGAAATGACTAGCTTGCTTGCTAAATATGAAATATTTACTACATGCAAATGGCAGCGAGCTTCCCACATTCTTTTTTTTTTTTTTTTTTTTTTTTTTTTGGTTTTTCGAGACAGGGGTTTCTCTGTGTAGCTTTGTGCCTTTCCTGGATCTCGCTCTGTAGCCCAGGCTGGCCTCGAACTGCCTCCTGAGTGCTGGGATTAAAGGCGTGCAACACCACTGCCTGACCCATCTTCCCACATTCTTGATGTGGGTATGCAGGTGACTGTTCTTATTGTCCATTCATATAACATCCAGCTTCCATCTTATCTCCATCATGAAGTATATGTCATCTGGAGAGTCCAGGGCTATGATTTCTAAGTCCCTAGCTGATAGTTTTTTAGTTTCAGTAAGTCTGGAGTGCTACTCACAATCTGTATTTTTTAAAAGCATTACAGTTTATTTATATATGGGCCATTTTTCACTTGGGAGGCATTGTTCTGGGCAGCAATTAGATGTAAAGCAGTTGATTTAAAAACACAAAGATAAACAGTCAAAGAATGTTGCTATATCCCCTTAGTGCATGGAGATGTCTATAAAATTTAAAAGTCTGCTCATTTCTGAGCAAGGCATTTTATACATTATTGAATTTCATCCATACCGTGATTTAAATAAGAAATGCAAATTTTTCAAAACTCCCTCCACTTCCATTTTAAGGGAATATTTAGAAAATTGAGAAATAAAGATTTGAAATTTTATCTTCTCCCATTCTTTATTTAATAAAGATATAAATCTGCTTGGATAGTAGTCAAAGAAATATTGAAAAGATGAAAGTCTGGCCCTATGCCCAAGATGAAATGGGCAATTTTTATTATTGGGATTTAAGTTGTGTTTTACTAGTAATATATCCACTCATATTAAGTACACTATGGGCTTTTTACATTTTAAAACAATCATTGTTTATTATCCAGCATTATCACTTTATACCCCACATTTTTTATTGATCAACCTTTATTTTATTTTTTCCAATCGCCAACAAACTTCAAAGTCAAGATATATTAATAATAGACGATTGCCCTTTTTTGCTACAGAAAAATAGGCTGAAAGTGGACAAGATATGTCCTCACTTTATTTGACTGATGTGAATTAAGGTGTTTGGGATTTCAAAAACAGAGTTTTATGCCTGTTTCTAAAACAGAGTTAGAAAATGTGAAGGAAGCTTTTCAGGGTGTGTGATATAATACAGTTTAAAAACAAAAGTTGCTGGAGACCCACAGCCAAAAATTAGGCAGAGCTTGGGGAATCCTGAGGAAGAAGGGGAGAAAGGATGGTAGGAGCTAGAGAGGTCAAGGACACCACAAGAACATGGCCTACATAATCAGTCAAGCAGGACTGAAGGAGCTCACAGAGACAGTCAGGGAGCAGATATAGGTCTGAGCTAGGGCCTCTGTAAATATGTGATGGTTGTATAGCTTGATGTTCTTGTGGGACTCCTAATAGTGAGAGTGGGGGTGGTTGCCTCTGACTCTTTTACCTGCTTTTGACCCTTTTCCTCCTACTGGGTCGCCTCATTCATCTTTGATATGAGATGAGGGGCCTAGTCTTATTACAACTTGTTATGCCATGTTTGATTGACACCCCTGGGAAACCTGCTCTTTTCTGAGGAGAAACTGAGGTTGAGTGGATCTGGGGAAGAGCGAAGGTGTAATATTGAGTAAGAATAGACATTTTATATTGTAACTTCCCTTTATTAAAGTATGAGTTTTGTTTAGAATTGGAGCAAATGTTTGGAATGTTAAATTAAAATCGATTTTTCATGAAATATCCATTAACATCTATTTAATAATAATAGATATGGTGAATACTTTATTTTACTTTTAAATTTAAATACTAAAGTAATTTTTTATCAATTCATGCTTCAAGGCTTTCAGACGTCACTGTAAGTTCACTTTTGAATGCAAGAAGAGACCTTGTGTAATGACTTAAAAGCAATTATTTTTAAACATTGTATATTTTTATTATGCGCTTTCAAAGCAAGCACATACTCTTTACTTAACTACTACCATCTCTGACCAAATCAATGTTTTCCAAAATAACTAGAGCTTGTGGTATGAAAAGTGAAAAAAATCATATTCATTGTTGATTATATTTATTTTCAGGGTTCCACTGGATTTCCTGGATTTCCAGGTGCCAACGGGGAGAAAGGTGCCCGGGTATGGCGCATAAGTATATTGTCCAGAGATGGCTAGTGAACATGTCCCTACATGAGTCCCTGTTTCTCACCCCCATTTACTGTAAATACTTACTACATACTGAAACTCTTTGAACTGTCTTTGTCAGGGAGTCGCTGGCAAACCAGGCCCCCGGGGTCAACGTGGTCCAACGGTAGGTACTTTGTTTTACTATAGTGATTTCTATTTTGATATTAGTTTTTCACATTTGTTTTTGCATTTACTTTGCACTGGGTAAGCTTTCTCTTCTCTTTTGCAGGGTCCTCGTGGTTCCAGAGGTGCCAGAGGTCCCACAGGGAAACCAGGGCCAAAGGTATCATCCAAACTAACTATTGATTTGTGTTGCAAATCCTTGTTGATGAGAGCAATGCTGTGAGGAGAATCAAATGTGACTTTCTTTTCACTCTGTTCTTTTTGTTATTGTTAACAGGGTACTTCAGGTGGTGATGGCCCTCCAGGCCCTCCCGGTGAAAGAGTACGTATCACACAGCTGCATAAAACCCAATGAAAATGAATACTTCTGTGAGCATTTTAATTCTGCAAAAGGGTACATATATCCAAAACACATGTACATATTCACCTACAGATTCCAGTCTGAGTTAAGAAATTCTTATATTTTACAGTTCCTCTCCTCTGCTAATTTATGAGATGAGGTACAAACAATATTGTAGAAATGAGGGAAATAATGTGTATTTTTGGCACTTACTACAATCAAAATACAGTTGTTATTTGAAACATACTTTGATCCCTATGTGTTCTCATTTTCCATATTAGTCCTCAGTTTGTCGATGGATCTGACGGTAACATTATGTTGGTAAAATGCAAGTAACAGTGGCCATTAAGTCACAATCAATATGCATCCAAGGCAAGACAAAACATCTATTCCAGTAAATGAAAAACTACTTGGTAAATTGATTTTCAGTTGATATAAAATAAAGCCAAATACAGATGAGCCACCAAGTCCTTTATTTGGCTGTTTTGGCAAGAAGCAGCAAGCATTATTGGAAAGCAATGGTCTTGAAGTAATTTTAAATTTTAACGTTTGTGTCACATCCAACGGAATTATAATCAGCCTTAGTTTTCTATGATGACTCTATGCATCATTAAATTATGCTTATGTCATTTTGTAGCTCATTTGTCTGTAAGATGTGTAAGTGTGTGTGTGTGTGTGTGTGTGTGTGTGTGTGTGTGTGCGCGCGCGCGCGCACTTGGGCATCAGTGTGTGTGAATGAAGGTACACGTGTAGAGGTCAGAAGACAACCTCTGGTATGGGTGCTTGATTTCCACTTTTTTTGAGATGTTCTCTCTTTATTGTATTTCTGCTCTGTGTGCCAGGCTGTTTGCCCTAGGTGATTCCCAGGATTCATCTGTCTCTGCCATCTATCTCCCCGGGGGAGTGGTGAGATTGTTTATGCAGACCACAGCATTCAGCTTTTTCATCAGGGTTCTGAGTTTCAAACGTGGGTCTTTGCGCTTCTGCCATCTCTTCAGTCCACATTTTTTTTTTTTTGTATATTTTTATTAGAAACTTTAAAGCTGGTGTTTCGTGAAGGGAAAACAGAAACACCTGTGGTAGATAACTGGAAACTGAGCATGAAAATTTGAATTTCTGAATAATAAGTGGAGTGAATTTTTGTTTCTATCTGTAACAAAATAGGAGTAGATTAGAAGAAAAGAATAAGCATTTAATTAAAGTTTCCTTATGGCCTGATTCATATTTAATTAAATTGCTACATGTTTTTTTTCTCTAGATGAACTATTCACAAATTAAGTTCATTCATCTTGTACATTTTGAACTCATAAATAATGTATATATTTGATATATTATATGGTTCAAGTAATGTTCATAAAAAGATACAGTGGATTTAAATGGTTGAATCATCAAATTAATAGGACAAGTTAGCAAATCATTGAACAACTGAGTTTTATTATGCTTTAAAGAACCAATGAGAGTACATCTTGATTTGCAAAATAGCATGATTAAACAAGCCGAGTATGTGGGAAAAGACATTGAGAGTGAGACTGTACATTCTGAAGATCAGAGTAAAGGGTTTTGTTTGTTTGCTTGCTTTGCTTTTTTTTCCTGTTTGTAACCTAGAATGACTCATTTACAATAAAGTTATTCAAGTATTCATTTTCTACATAGGGGGAAAATATTACTGCTCTTGTATGTGGTAAATGGCATACATACCCATATTATCTCCCCATTTACTGGCAGCAATTTTAAATGTTATTTATTCTTTTAGTATATGTATATTTTATTTTAATTTTTAATTAGCATGTAAAATATTAGATTTCTTTTTTCCTTTTATTTTGTTTTTTTATTTTATAATTTAATTTAATTTTACATATCAGCCACGTATTCCTCTGTCGTCTCTCCTCCCCCACTTCCCCACCCCTGGCCTTCCCCCCAGCCTACTCCCCTTTCCCATTTCCTAGATGGCAAAGACTCCTCTGGGGATTCAGCTCAACCTGGTAGATTCAGTCCAGGCAGGTCCAGTCCCCTCCTCTCAGGCTGAGCAAAGTGTCCCTATATAAGCCCCAGGTTCCAAACAGCCAGCTCATGCACTAAATGGGCTCAGTAGATTATGTGCATGCCTGTGTATATGAGTGTGCCTCTGTATTGGTGATTATAGAAGAGGTCACATACTTTAAATGCAAGAAGTTGAAAGGAGAATCGGGAGGATAAAATACTGTAAATATATTAGTTGTATATTGAAATTCACAAAAACATTATGAACTAAATAAAAATTTTAGTCTTTTAATGAATTATTTCAAAAATTTTAATTCTTATGTAGATACTAAAGAATAATGGTTTTATGCTTTAAAAGAATAAATTATTAATTATTAATATTATCTCAGTATTTGGCATTTCATAACATTTTTTAAAACTATATGAATACACTGAAATTTTCTTTAGATTTTAAGATAGTTGCTGGCAATAGCAAAAGGTTGTACTTATTTGTGATATAGCATTGGATTAAAATGATATTGAAATTTTCCTTGTGAAGCCAAAACTGATAACATAAAAAGTAAAGTATCTTGAAGATCCACTTCAGCAAGCTATTTTTTTTTTTTGCTTTGGAAACAGTAAATTTAATATTTGTTTTATTACACAAGACATTTCATATATAGTATGTCCCATTTTATATGTCTTCATTTTATAGATATAATTATGTGCTTGTCAAGTACAGGCTTAACTTTTACTGATCCATTCTTTGATACCAAAAAAATCACTATGACTCGAAGTACTTTATGCATTTTAAGGATATGTAAATAAGAACCTGAATAATATAACTAATTATGTATCAAGCTAGGAATAGTACTATAAATGCATTTTGGAGTATAATGTTAATAAGAATAATTATAAAGTTCATCTTATCTTGTCTACAAAAGAGTCTCATGCACGGAGCAGAGCTGACAAATGACAGAATTATTGCCAGAGCTTATTTGATGAGGATAAGAGTATGTGATGCTTTAGAGATGATTGCATATGTCCCTGTTAGCTGTATATTACTAGAAGCGGAACTCTCCTGGAGTCTATTGCAGTTGTCATTTTGGAGGTCTGTTGACCCTGTTTTTAATGTCTTCCTCCATAAATATTTCCAACCAATACTAAAAGTTTGAATGCTATGATACTTCTCAATACAGATGGATAGTCTCTACTGTTGTTTTATTTAATGGTTTTTTTTAATGAACTTAATTTGCTCTTAGACAAGTTCACGTCAGCACACAAGGTACTGACCACTCTTCCACAGCTCTCTTCCTTCTCCCTCCCACCATCGTTTATCACCCCTTATCCCCACAATTCTGTCTCACCTCCATGTCTGTGTTTTATTTTGTAACCCATTGACGTTAACTAGGGTATCTGTGTGGCCCTTGGTTTGGAGCTGTTTGAGCCTGGTGAGCTCAGCAGTGGGTACAGTGTAAAGACAGTGGACTCCAATCTCCCAGGTTCCATTAACAGCCAGCAGTTCAGTGGTAAAGGATAGAGCCTTCCTGTGAGCCCATCTGCCTTTTATGACTGACTGTTGAAAAAGCCAGTAATGTGTGCTTGTTAATAATTGCTTGTGGTGAGTCTACTTCCTGTCCTCTCTTCTTCACTATCCCCTGAACCCCTGGGGGATGTATAAATGTCTTGTTTAGGAATATTAGCATTTTATATGGACTCTAAATAGTCACAGTGTTCTTGAGATAAGAACATTGGTGTGATG
This sequence comes from Peromyscus aztecus, assembly GCA_902168405.1. NCBI lineage: Eukaryota > Metazoa > Chordata > Mammalia > Rodentia > Cricetidae > Peromyscus > Peromyscus aztecus. The sequence continues at coordinate 27,845 of CABHPQ010152134.1, read as the reverse complement.
AGCAATTTCACATAGTTAAAATTTATTTGGCTTCTAGGTTAGGACCACACTATTATATTGTCATGCTTTCATGACTGAAGTGGGTGAAATTCATTCCTCCAGTGTTTTGTCTGATCAAATGAACTGCAAAATATGAAAACGTATTCTTAAAAGTTTATTGTTAAATTTTCTCCACTGCTTTTTATTCTCAGGGCCCTCAAGGACCTCAGGGTCCAGTTGGATTCCCTGGACCGAAAGGCCCTCCTGTAAGTGGAACACATTCTCTTTTGATTTATTCGATAATATTTTAATGCTTGACAGCCATAGCTTGCAAGTTTAACACTTTCTTTCTTTAAAAAAAAAAAGTTTATTTCTTTATGTTACATCCTGACTGCAGTTCCCTTCCCTCTTCTCCTTCCCTGTTTCTGTTCAGAAAGAGGCACACCTCTCATGGGTGTCAACAAAGCATAGCGTATCAATTTGCATTAGCACTAAGCTCCTCCCCTTGTATTAAGGCTGGACAAGGCAACCCAGTATGAGGAACAGGTTCCCAAAAGCCTGCCAAAGCATCAGGAACAGCCCCTGCTCCCACTGTTGGGAGTCCCACCAGTAGACCAAGCTACACAACTGTCACATATAGAGAGAGGGCGTAGGTCAGTCCCATGAAGGCTACCTGGTTTTCAGTTCAGACTCTGTGAGCTCCCAGGAGCTTCTGGTTGTTTCTGTGGGTTTCCTTGTGATGTCCTTGCTTTCAAAATGTAAATATTGTAAGAAACTCTTACAAAATAAATTTGAATTTATATATAGGAGAATACATATTCAGTGTTTTAAGTTCATATATGTTTTTGGAACATAATTTAAATGTCTCTTGTTAAGCAATATCTTAAATAAAAACTAGAATAATATAATTGTTATTTTTCAATCACTTTTACAATCAATATCAATCATTAAATTGAGAATAATTGCTAAATAGGACATACAAGATGTATTGGAATTTTCCTGCTATCTCCTGTAATCAAATGGAATCTTCCATGCCTCTTTAGTAATCACTTCCTAAATCCCTTCCAACATTCTGGTATTTTTAAAAAAACACATAAAATTTATTTATTCATTTATTGTCACTGTTTTATTTCTATAATGTATTTGTTTTTGAATTTCTCAATATGTATCCCTGGGTGGCCTGAACTTACTATATAGACCAGGCTAGCCTCTAATTCACAGATATCTATCTACTGGGACCTGAATGCTAGGATTACTGCCTAGTTGCAGGAGAGTCTTAGAACGTTTAGTCCAGTGCTGTTTTGAATGTTATCATTATTAGTCCTCACAAAGTTACTGAAAATACTATTTTCAAAATTAAATGTCAGGTAGTACCAGTTCACTTGTTTCTCTCTCTCTCTCTCTCTCTCTCTCTCTCTCTCTCTCTCTCTCTCTCTCTCTTTCTCTCTCTCTCTCAATGTGAGTTATAATGAATTTATGCACCTGTTTGTTGCAGAGGCTCTAAAATACATTCTGTTCCCAGCTCCAGCAACACTGGCACATTTTTCAAGATGTAATCTTCTTAAAGACTCAGGAGAAAGGCCTCAGCCATGGTTCAACAGACCTTCCACATTCTCTGAACAATGCAAATGTTTTTGAACCATTACTGTAATCTAGGCTAGACAGTCTTCCTCAGACTTTAACATTTACATAAGTCTTTCTGATAAATTACTCATCTTGAAATACCAGCGTGAATGAAATGTTAAGTGCGAACACCGAATCTTACCTTTTGCAGTAATTTCAAATGCAAAAGTATGAGTATGTTTATAAACTAAACAATTCTGTTTATCACTTTACACACATCAAGAAACAATTTCATCTGTTCCCAGAGTTGAAGAACAGGTCAAATAGCTGACATTAAAATAGAATGTTACTTCTGCTTCTATGTAAATTTTTATGTACTCTCCGTATTTCATTTAAGCGAACAGTAAACTCTATGTAAAGTTTCATATCAAAGTGAAACCATAGTTCATAAACTGATACATGCATATTGTTTGTGACCTTTTCCATAAGTATTTTGATATAATGTATTTAGATCATTTTTATAATTAATTATTTCACCTTGTCTTAGAGTATTATGTAGAAACACACAGATTCTGGGCTTGGAATGTTTCATTCAGAATCTGTAAATCTCATGTCAGTTTTAGACTTTTGTTTGCTTTTTTTTGAGGTTTGTGTTTGGTTGGGTATTCTCTCCCTCCCTCTGTTCTCTCTCTCTCTCTCTCAAGATGTGGTCTCAACACTCTGACATAGGAATTCCCAGACTCCTGGATTTCTTCCTGTCTCTCCCTCCCAGATATTGGAATTCCAGGCTAGGAATCAACCAAACACAGCTATCTAATGACAATGTTACCATATTTCAGTGCTATATAGTTATCTAATTTAAGAAATACTAATTTTTTTAACACGACTATCACGAGAGAAACCTTGTTTTTAAAAGAATCATTTCTCATTGTCAGTTAAGAGGAAGCAAACATCTTTAAGCAGTTACTTGTGTTATCACAGAGGCTATGATGAATATGTCAATTTTCACGTAGATGAGTTTGCCCCTTCATTCCTCTTCCAAGTCTATTGAAGGAGCATCCTCCTTTGATGAATAAAATAATTATTTTAAAATAAGTGTCATGAACCTGCTGGGAAATTAGTTGGCTTTATTTTATTGATTAGTAGTGTAGATTCAAAACAGTTATTTCAGATTAATTGCATGTTTCAGAAATTCATACTTAATTCAAGGAAAGCCTGGTGCTCTTTGGCCCATTAACTCTGTTCCTCAGACTATCTAGGAACTTCAGTAAAAATCATTGTGTTTTCATTCCAAGGTAGTATTGTTTAGAGCTAAGATCACCATTTCAAAGGATGATCATTTTGGAAACTTAAGTATAATTTGTACCAATAAAGAGTGGGATGCTTGCTGCTTATACTTATAGGTTTATTAGAATCATGTATAGGTCTTGCACTGATTACTATGCACATATTTTATGGTATTTTAGTGTCCTGGGGAAAGAAGCCAGATACATGTGTTATCCTTCACGTAACATCCTATTAATCTGAAAACTTTATAATGGCCTCAGATTAATAACACATTTACTCCATCTGTGTTAAAACAGAGGCAGTAAGGGAAGGGTTTAGTCTGCTGTTTTGCAACGCTGCGTCTAGACCAATCTACCAGCAATTAACTATATGTTTCTGTGTCTCTCTCAGCTTTGGACAAAACTGCATACTTTATTACTAAACACCTAATGGCTAATGCAGAGATAATTGACATATGGTTTTAAAATTACAGTTATTTTACAAAATGTTTTGGGTCTTTTGCTAATAGCTCTCAATTTTTGCTTTCTGGGGGAGATTGACAATGGAATCACCACACTGATCTTGGACATCAAGAAAATAAAACATTCAGCAAGCCTTGATTGTATGAACTGTCAGGATTACAGATTTTAAATAAAGCTTGGTAATTCACACAGCATACTGTGTGTTGAAATGGAATGGGTCAGGTAGCAGACATGGTTCAGAACATTGACAGAAGCAGCCATGAAGCATGCCAGACACTCTAGAAATCTCATCAAAGAGGAAGAAAGACACCCATGGAAGTGTTCTGTTTTGAATCAACGGCTTTTGTTCAAACTGGCTCCATATTAGCATATATAAAAATAGATCTTTGAAAACAACATTATTTAAATAACTAACAGTAGTGAGGGGTGATGTGCCTGTCATTTAAAAAAAAATTAAAATGCCTATCTGCATTTATTTAGAATAGAGAGAATGTTTGTATGTTCCTACTAAATATGTTTTGAAAAATGAACTGATGTGGAATAGCTTCTTAGGAGTATAATCTATAAGACTGTTGAAAGAATCGGTTATTCTCTGTTAAGTATTTGGAATGTAGGAACCTTACAGAGTTGCCTTTTGTAAGTACTTACTTAATTGCTTCAGTTCTTTCTTCAAATGTGGTAAACAGCCCCTTGCAGAAAGCAGTAATGCAATAAAAATTTCCCTAGTATTTCATAAACATTTTGCGTCTTGAAGGATATATCAGGAAACTTAAAGGAATAATTATTCCTGATGACTTCTAGGATTTAACTTTTTTTTGTTTACTTAAAGCAGTTTGAAGGGTAAATTGATGATGGTTTTACAGGTTTGCGTCTCTTTCTCATTTTTGTCAGATATTCCATAACCACTAGAGGGCACTCGCTTTCTCTTCTAGCCACATTTCTTTTACTTGGAATTGAGCTGTGAAGGATCTCTAAAACAGGAAACAGGGAAAACACATTTTATTTTCAAGCACTGAAATACTACTGTTTTGCTAAAGTAAAACTATGAACTTATGCATATATATTTTTAAAATACAGAAGCATATGAAAAAGTTTCATTGATGTGCAAAGTGCTCTGAATAGTTTTATAGATCTCCCATTGTCTGTTTTTCATTAAGAAGGCAATTCACAAACGAGTATATCAAATCCACTAAATACCACCATTTATAAAAATAAAACCATCAAAATGAAATTTGCTATGAAATGCAAGATGATTGTTTTCCACATTACCCATGGGCTATAACATCATGTGAGAATTATTTATGACTTGAGTATTTAATGTTTGTTATCCCAGGGCCCTGCTGGGAAGGACGGACTACCAGGACACCCTGGACAGCGGGGAGAGACTGTAAGTGGCTCGTTTTTTGTGTTTATTGTTTTTAATTTTTTAAATTTAATTTTTAATTGTGTTCTCTGAGAGAACACAATAAAAAACTGTGTTATTAAATTGCCAGCTGAAAACTAGTGAATTTCTGTCTTTTTTTCTTTTTTCTGTACTGTGGCATGTCTAACTTTATTTTACTAGTAATATCTCACTCAGTTTTATTTACTCTACTTCTCCCCACTGTAATTAACTTTTTTCTTTTATTGAAAGTAAATTATTTTCTCATACAATATATCACATAGTTTCCCCTCCCTCTATTCCTTCCAGGTACTTTCCTCCTTTCTCTCCTCTGGATCCACTGACTTTCTGTTTCTCCACTAGAAAAGAACAGGCTTCTAAGAGATGACAACCAAACATTACAAAATCAAATATAACAAGATAAAGCAACAACTATCACACTGAAGTTTGACATGGCAACCCAACAGAAGGAAGAGAGTCCCAAGAGCAGGCACAAGATTCAGAGACCCACTCATTCTCACAGTTGGAGCCCCATAAAAATACTAAAATAATAGCCATAATACATACTCAAGAGACCTATTGCAGACCCATGTAGGCCCTGTGCTTGCTGTAAGCTCATATGTGCCTTGCTTAGCTGAGTCAGAGGGCCTTGTTTTCCTGATTTCCTCCAGTCCTTCTGGCTATTCCAATCTCCATAGGATTTCCTGAGTATTGAGATGAGGGCTTTGATGGAGATCTCCCATTTAGATTCTCTCTCTGAATAATGTCTGGCCGTGGGTCTCTGCATCTGTTCCCATATGTTGCTATTGAGCTTTTTTTATTAAAATATTTTAGCAAAACCATAAATAGATCCAAGTGTTAGCCTTATCTTTACATAAATAGAATGCTTGTTATTATGATACTTATTGTAGCAACCAGCAGCATTTAAGGATGAACTGATAGAGATGATCTCATACCTGGGATACCCCCACAAGATGCCACCTGGATCCATCCACTCCAGTCTCCTTACAGCTACACCTCCTTTGACCCCTCAGTGTTCACTCATCTCAGGAAAATGTATTATTATAAGCCAGTCTTAGAGGATGAGATAATTTCTGAAATGGGAACTGTAAGGATATAATTGACTTGAATATAAACTTCTTGTCTAATAGGAAAAAAAAGTTGAAAATTGTAATTAGATTTTTTTAAAAAAAATCGGTAGGAAATACAACTGTAATGTAACTGAACAGCTCACCCTATGTTGGATTCATGAGCAGAGGGAAAATGAAGGTCCCCTGGTGGGCTGTTGTGTTTGTTTATTTGCTTATTTTGCTACTCTTAAACTCCACATCTGTCTAGCTCAGTAGGTTGTTATAGTAATCGGAAATCCTCACTGCTGGCCATGATTCCTTGGAATCAGTCATTGGATCTCACAGTTAGTTAATTTTCTTCATTTTTCTTGAGGAAACCAGGACACAAACTACCGTTGACTGTTTGTTGGAATCCCCTTTACTGCATTCTGTTAGCTTTAAAACATATTTAAAATTGCATGGCAATACATCCTCACAAATGCTGAACTGTTTATTAATTTTATCCCATGGGAAGCACTCCATCAGTAGCAATATGATTCCTATTTTGCTCACCATGTCACGATTCTTGGGTTATAAAGTATTAATTTTAGTTGTAACTTGCAGTCTAATTTTTCCAAAAGCAAATCAAGAAATACATAATGGGCTCAAAGAATAAAATTTACTCTTGGAATGGTATTTCCAGAGCAAGGGCAATAATTTCTGAAAATAACTCACACTCAAATTTGCAAAGACATTCTCATTCAAATCCTGCAGCCCACATTTTTACCAAAGTCATGGACCTCCTAGAACAATGCCAGCATACTTCTAACATGTCTTTTAAAGAATCAGTAACTAGAGAATTAATAATTAAGATTCCTCTCATTTCTAAATTTAATCAAAAGTGGGACATTGAATATGATGAAAATATATTGTATGAAATTCCCCAAAGAATTAATTTTAAAAGTACTTGCTTTTTCCAAAAAAGCCCATATTATATAAAACATTAAAATGTAAAACAAGAAGAACAATAATTTGTTAGCTAGAGCTTCTAGCAAGTTTCTATCTAGTAGTTTCTAAAGGGCAGACGGAGTTAGTTTTGAGAAATTGTATCATAATTTCTACTTTTAAGAGACCAGTGAACAATCCTATAGGTAGAAATGAAATGTTTTCCTCCAACTTTTTTCTTCTTGACTATAATTCAAAGATTTCCTGCAGAAGATTCTGAATCAAGAGTAGATATACGTTGTAGTATATGTGTCTCCTTATTTCAAAGAAGAAATTATTTTGTTATATTTGAAATTCATCTCCAGTCAAAATCCTTCAGAATATTTTGATGTCTTATATTCAGAAGCCTTTTTGTGGTGGTTGCCCAGTAAAAACTATTAATAGTTTATTTTGTTTGTGTATCTTGAAAACACACAAATTCATATGTGGGCCACTGTAGAATCCAGTATTGTCCATAAAAAGTATTAAGTTCCTTCTGATATTATCAGAATAGAAAATATATGTTGTTGGGCATTACAACAGATTCTCCAATCACTCATTAATTATGAAATTCATTTCTGTTTCCAGAGACTCTGGAGAAAGCATTAACTTAACCTAAAATATTCCAAAATTAAAACAAATGCAGATTTTTAGTATGGCATTAAGCAAATTCCACTCTGAATTATAATAAATTTCTTAATTTTATTTTATTTATATGATTCTAATGTCAAATTCATTAGATATTTGCACATGCTCTGATTTTTTGTATGGGCAGGAATGTGGACAGTACTATCTTCCAGCTCTCTCTATAACCATCATTCTTACTACTGAGCTAGCAACCACGTGGCTATTTGTATGTAAGTTTTTCAGTTCTCCACTTTTTCTTCAGTGGAGCATTGATGTTAATGAATTCATTGTAATAAGTTGTTACTCTATTAATTTTGTGTACTATTCATGTTCCTGCAGTTACTAAGACAAAGTCTTCATGTTTTTTAAAGGTCAGAATTACATTTTTGCCCTTCAAATCAAACTTAATTGATCAGAAGTTTGAAGAAGGCAATGTAGACCTAAGGAATGGGTAAATTCAAACACGTAGCTACAGCTGTTTAGGAGAGACAGAGGCAAGATCAATGTGTTTTAAACCTATGGCCACTTCCAAAGAAAAGACACACCTTAGTAGCTGCCTCAGCTGATATTGTGACAAAAAATTCTCACTGATATGGGTTGATAATATATGTATCGAATCTAGTTGATTATATTTGCTGGTTTGAGATAGTGGTTCTGGGTAAAGTAGACAAGTGGGTAAACCTGATTTAAAGTCTGAAGTCATCAAGGAAAGAATTGGTTATACCTTGAATGTCTACTAGGGCAATCAAGAGACAGTTATATGTTAAATACTTTCTCCCATGATGCAATAGGCTTTATGTGAAGATTGAAGAAAGCCTAGGAACTGAAGGTGCTTTATTAACAAAAGTATTATTGATAGCATCCATGTGTCACCAAGGAGGAAAATTACTAGAGAATCACAGCAAGGGATTATCTCCATGCTGAGATGGAGATGGCACCAAACACTATTGGTAATGTTCAGTTGAGACCTATTGAGAAAGAGCAGAGTTCAGCACAGATTAGCAATTTCTAAATAGTCTGGGGCAGATGGGAGAGTATACCAATATGGGAATATAATTGCAGTAATAGAGGCTGTTAACATAATCCAGGAAGTATTAAGTATATGTGAATATATACATACATTTGTATATACACATATACTGTATGAATAGTCATGCATATGGTGTACACATATGTAGACATGTGTTTACATGTGAGTGTGCATAGCATGTAGTCTGTTAATATATTTTCAAACTCACCAGTTGATTCAATGTTAAAATTATAAAATGATAAATAAATTCTCTGATAATTTTCTTTAGTACTACTTTGTCTTGCCATTGAAGAGTATTGCACAAGTAGACATCTACTGGTCTTAAATCAAATTTAAAAATAGGAGAAATGTATTTCCTTTCCATGTAAAATGAACTGCAATAATAAAAATTCATATTTTTTACTTTCCTATAATTTATAAATCTTACTCCTCCTTAAGTTGTGATACAAACATAGAATGACCAGTTTCTATTTGTTTCCTGCTTTTCTTGTTTATACTGTTTCCATATTTTACTGATTTTTTTTATTAAGGAAAATTTTGTTCGTTTTACATAGCAACCACAGATCTCCCATCTTCCCTCCTCCTGCCCCTCCAGCCTTCCCCCCGCAAACCAACTCCCATTCCCTCCTCCAACAAGATATGGCCTCCCATGGGGAGTCAGCAGGGTGTGGTACATTCAGTAGAGGCAGGTCCAAGTCCCTCCTCCTGCATCAAGGCTGTGCAAGGTGTCCCACCATACGTAGTGGACCCCAAAATGCCAACTCATGGGCATATTTACCTATTAACGTTAGTATAAGCACTATTTGCTTTTATTGTATTTTGGAAGGCTTTTCTCTCCAAGTTTTTGTATTTATCTCCTCAACTTATAATGTAGATTATATGACTTACAAAAGAAGTAATCTATCATAATAAAATCCCATGGAAAAAATAATCCATGAACCTGAAAAATGTGGATACCAGAATATATTCCCAAAGTGGGCACTCACATCAAGCAGCTTATATTTATTGATCAGATTATTTGCAAAGTGAATTTGTAACTATTCTTTTGTGTTCTAGGGAAGAATATTGATAAATTTGATATGATTATTAGTCACGAAATGTATTAATTTTATAAATATATTTTATATTTTGTCTTAAGAGATAGTTAAAAGTTTATGTATAATCAGTTAATGATCTTAAAGAATATAGAACTCCTTCCCATATCATCCATAAATCTTGCTTGGCTAAAATTCTATATGTTACTGGATGAGGTAGAACAGTGAAAAGAACACAATTTTATTCCATATCCCTCATAACCTAATCTTTTATTTTATTGAAAATAATACTTTCAGTATACTATGCAAAATGAAAATATAGTATTTTGGACTTATAAAGAATCAACACAATATCTCATTACATTTGAAAAAAATTAATTTTTAGTCAAAATTAAACTTTCTTTTAACATGTGTTTCAATTATATTGCAGAATTTTAATTTTTGCTTTATCCTGCCTATAGCTTTTATAGATTATTCTTTACTTTCTTAGGGATTTCAAGGCAAGACTGGTCCCCCTGGGCCAGGAGGTGTGGTTGGACCGCAGGTATGTCTCCTTATTCTTCTAGCATATTTTATTTTATTTTTTGTTCATGTTTTCTCTTTACTAAGCTGACTTAAATTTGAGCATTTTTAGCAAAGTGATTATTATTATTATTATTATTATTATTATTATTATTATTATTATTAT
>CABHPQ010152134.1:0-16814 GCA_902168405.1 Peromyscus aztecus | reverse complement strand
AAAAAAAAATCCCCAGCTTATTTGTTTGGGTTCCAAGGGACTTTGATTTATTATCCAGTAGTGAGCGACTCCTTGAGTACCCACCAGAGTGGCATCAATGTCTCTCTTTTAAAGCAGATTTGACACCTTATATAAAAAGAGGAATAAGGTGAAATTATCATTTATAACACAGAGTTTTAAAGAGTAGTTGGTCTAGCTTCCCTCTCAAGCAATTCTAGTATCGGGCAAGGAAACTCTCCTTGCATACGTCATACAGTTCCCTGGCATTTCTGGCTATTCTCATCAACACGGCAGTAAGCTTCTCAAACACTTGCTGCATATACTACTTTCATTAAGTTCTAGGGAGCGTTTCGTCGTGCATCATAACGGAAAATGATCCTGTGAGGGACAGTAATCTTTGAGTTAGCTTTCTATTGATTCGGCCGACATGAAAGGACACCCTAATACGGCTTTGCTTGTCTTATTCAGGGACCGACTGGTGAGACAGGTCCAATTGGTGAACGTGGGCATCCTGGACCTCCTGGTCCTCCTGGTGAGCAAGGACTTCCTGGTGCTGCAGGGAAAGAAGGTGCAAAGGTACAACAAGATCAAGGACCTTCACTTACTCAAAACGTCTATGTACTCCTCATCCACTATAAGTGTGTATTATGCATTTCCACGCTACTCAATATCAGAACAAATTGCCAGGGAGATACTTAGTGTAAAGTTACTGTATTTCAAGACATTACTGAATAATAGTCCAAGAATCATTTCATTGACCATAATACCACCAGTTTGTATAATACCCTTACATCTGGGTATCAGTATTTCAATATGTATGGCACTCCTAATGACAACCCTTTAATTAAATGATGGATATTGTCTTTAAGTAAGGGTGAGATGAGAGATACTCACCATTTTGTTCATAGAAACTGTAGAAATTACATTTTGCTAATGGTATGTATTTTATCTGTCAGGGTGACCCAGGTCCTCAAGGTATCTCAGGGAAAGATGGACCGGCAGGAATACGTGGTTTCCCAGGTGAAAGAGGTCTTCCTGGAGCCCAGGTATGCTCAACATATAAGAAAAGCACATGGATGAAATTTTTGCTCAGAGTCATGAGTAAATAAGGAGCTATATATAAATCTATGCATTTCATTCTCTTAATATACATGTATATTCCTGCATGTGTTGCCTTCAGAAAACACTTCTTGTCATCTCCATTTTGTCAGTCACACAATGCCTATTCATAGTCACTTTATATGTATTCAATTGCTATGTTTTTTTTTTTTTTTACTTTTATCAGGGCGCACCTGGACTGAAAGGAGGAGAAGGTCCCCAGGGCCCACAGGGTCCAGTTGTAAGTACAATGATAATAGATAGCCCTGCTATCCATAGTTACAAATGACAGCTCTTCTGTCATTACTTTCATGCTGTGATCCCACGGTGTGTGGAAGAGAAAATAAACATGTGTCAATCAAAGCACTCAATGCCGGGTTTCTGCTAATTGCAGGCACTAATGAGTGCAGAAGCACAAGGGTTTAGGAGGTTGGAAAGATTTGCTCTGGCAGGAGATATGGAACTGTCTTACCTCTTACTGTTCTCAGTGAAATAAATCACAATTGTAAATACAATAATATCATGAATAGGAAAAAACCTGGAAAGGTTGTAGTTTGAATTTGTTTTCTTATTCAGCCTCTCATTTAATAATTAGTCATAAAATAAGCTTCAATTTCATATACATATTCTGTCTGAATTAAGTACTTGATGAGACTTGAATTTTTCTGTAATATAAAAATATCAAATAAGAATGAAAAATAATGTCATTTCCCGTGCTAGTAGTGATTGTCACACATTTCTGTGACACCATGAAGTCATTGGCAATGAGCAAGCATCAGGGTTTGGCTTCACATTTATTCCTGATTTCCGTGTAAACTTGGATGAGAAACAGAGTATGGCCCTCCTGTTTTTCATGTTCAAATCATGTTCATTATGTGATCCTAATAACAGTGGGCTACCCAGGTCATTATCCATATTGCCCCTTAATTTCTGCCATATGATGTTTTGACACCCTCATGTTACTCAAATCACTGTGTTTTTTGACAGTATTAAACAATTTTAATTTACCAGCCTTTAACCTTTAATGCGAGGGCATCCACCACCTTTTTGTGGCCTCTGAAGTCATTGTTGAACTCGCTTGCACAAACGCACACCACACACATAAAATTAAAAATAAAACCTTAAAAACTAGGATTTAACTAAATGAAGCATGAAGATTGTCAAAAGCCTTCCCTCTATATTTTTAATTAATTTAATAATTATATATTATTTTATTTACTGACTGATGGGATTGTTGTTGTTTTCTTTTTCTGGCTCTGGTGGAACCTTCTTTATATGGAGAAATAATATAAGAGGAAGGAGACCCAAATATCCCAAATTATGTCCAACATTTTACAAACTTACAATGCACTCTCTTTTTTTTTTTTTTTTTGGTTTTTTGAGACAGGCTTTCTCTTTACCCCGTCACTATCGATTACTCTTTTGTTACTAAGCCTTCAGATTCTATTCCCTCCTTTGTGAGTTATTTCTTCTTGTCATTTCTTCAATAGCTTGCATGTTTTTGTCTTAGTTCCTTTTTCTTCTCCCTTCTCTACCTTTTATTCCTGAGAGGTCTCTTTCCATTGCATTTTGCTCATTTTTCAGAGGGCGAAATAGAAATTTTGGAATGATTGTACTGATGGCTCTTGACTCTTGTGTCCCCCTTCTCAAGAAGCTGTTACACCCCAGGAGGATTGGTCTTTATTCACAGAATGTGGCCAGGACCAATGACAAACTATTGCAGCACTAGTACAAAACTTGGAGATGATCATCAGTGTTTACACTACAAATGCTAGCAATGCTTGATGCTCCACTTTTATTTTGTATGATTTAAAGTATATCATTAGGAGAGTGTAATGACTTCACTTCCCAGTATTAAAATGAAGGTCACCTTGGCCTTAAAAATATGGAAATACACATTTTTGTTTTCTACATAGATAGCTTTGTAACACAAGAACTTGCTTGTGTTTCTGTTTTTCCTCAATGAGCTCCATTTACACTGAATGCTAATGAGATGTTTTGTCTGTTTTCTGCTTTCATAGCTTTACAAAAATCTCCCTAGAATATGAAACGAATAATGAAAGAAACTGATAATATATGTTTTTTCCTGTCCTCATCTGTGCAACAGTTAGAGAAACAGCCCCTGTTTCTCTGCACTCACCGGCCCCAAAACGCACACTAATGCCATAGCTTCCTGTTTTGTTACCATTAAAGGATTTTAGGGAGATGTTGCGACATTTAAGGGGATGAGTTGTAGAAGTGGGGAAAGATAACATTAAAGAAAGAAATTGAATAGGAGGTTTAATCTTCACAATGTGGAAAGCATATTCTCTTTTTATATTTAGTAGCATAAGAAAATATTTTTAGTATGGAACACTGTTTGTAGGAATAAAGAAAGAGAAACAACCTTTGTGAACCTTTGCTTCCTAACTCAAAAATTACAAAAAATGATAGTTATGTGTTTTTTAGATTTTTCAGCATGTTCTTTTCAGTTTAGCATTTCTGATATACTGCCATTGCTGGTCAGGACACAAGGACACAATAATGCTATATGGAATAATCTCTGCCTATCTAACAATGTAAACTTAGTGCCACAATAGAACCTCCTAATCTTAGATGTCTCTTATTCACTTTCAGTTTTATAACTACTAAAGTTTATGTGTGTCTTTTAATCATAGACATACCTAGGCATAATTATCGAAAATCAATTCATTGTTTTCATATTTTAAGATAAGCATTTTCTTCAGATCTTTAGGTACATCACAATACTAAACATTTCAAGAAACTAATCAGAGTCTATTTCCATTCATATTTTATTGATGAAAAAATGAGCCATAGAGAATTTGGTCACAATCAGAACTATTGGTTCCAGGGCTGGAAAGAGAAGGCTCACACTAACAAACATTTATTTGTAAAATGCCTTGTGCTAGTAACTACCACAATGCTTTGTCATTGGAAAAATGAGTGGAAATCCCTGCCTTTGTGAGCACTATCAATTTCTCATTTTAATCTATATGTCTATTTTATACATAACTGTCAATATAATAATTTTATTTACTACATAAAAGTAATTATATTTACTATACACAAATTCAAATTTTCTTTTAATCAGTTTAGATACCTAAGTTTTATGAAGATATTAAGCTTGAAAATGAGTTTCTCAATGGTAGGAACTATTATATTACATAGTTTTACTAGAATATATTACATGAGCACAGAATCCCAATTTATTCATGCTAAATGCATAAAAAATTCTTCTAAAATTGAGCTGAAACTCAAAGAAAAGAAAGAGATTGCCTTACCAGTGGTTCAGTTGTGACTGAAGGACTGGAAAGTTTTGTTTTTTTCAAAGCTGCTTGAAGACTTAAGATTCTCAACTTCACTCTACATCATTTGTTTAATCAACAGGCACCATCAGAGATTTTCACTTTACATTTATTGGTGAACAAAATAAAATCAGTGCTGAGCATTCCATTATTACAGATATACAGGCTTATGGAATTTCTGTAATAACAAGGAAAAAGAGGGAATTGCCACTGTACCTTAGGGCACAGGTATACACTGACAAGCCTCTTTGCCTTCCCATCATTTGTCTTAATGCTGATGAAATCTGACAAGATCATGAGAAATATTTTAACTACAGAAAAGTAATATATTTTGTTATTAATTTTAATGCAGCTTCCAAAAGCAAGATGATAATCTGAAATTTAATCTTCGGAATGCTTTAAGGCAGAAAGTAAAATAGTTTCCTTTTTAATAATAACATATAATATCTACACACTCTGCACACTTCCTTAGATTCAAAACAGCAGCATTCCATCTCTGCCTAAGACATATTAAAATGTTTATATAAAATGTTTAGTTTAATTTTAAATATTAAGCAGAGTTTACTTTCAGCAAACACATTTTTTTCCAAAATAAAAGCCATGAGTCACATGTCAATAATAATACATCAATTAGTGTGACATATATGTCTTCAAGTTTTATGACCACAACTTTTAGGGAAAATAAATATTCAATTAATGTTCGGCAAATTGCTATTGATGGCACTTGAGTGACTCTGACTTTAACCGAGACCAATGTTCCACATAACTCGTAAAGAGACAAATGCACATCATTAATAAATTATGTTGACATTTCTATAACCATGTATTTTATTTGCATATGTATGTGTATGTGTATATGTATACATACATTCCCCTGTATATATACTATATGTATACACACATCCCCTGTATATATACTGTATGTATACATACATCCCCTGTATATATACTGTGTGTATACATACATACCTGTATATATACTGTGCGCATATATGCATACCTGTATATATACATATATACACGCATATATATGTACATATGTACATTATATACATATATCTAGAGGGAGAGAGAGAAATAGAGACATAAGGATGTGCAATATATATACACATGCATACACACATATTTTAGAAAATACTAAGTGCAATTTATTTTATTGCAGTTGTGTTCTCATATTTATGATTTCTAACACTTGACTAGTAAGCAGGTAATATTCACACAGTTATTCATTGGTTATTATGCAGTATAACAAACATTTTGTGTGATTTTTCATGTAATTCTAGCTCATAAATGCCTTTTTGTTTAAATCCAGTTGAAATTTTGACAAAATTCTTCAAAATTCTTTCCCTTAATTTTGATATCTCACAGTTATAAAAAAAATCAAATGCTTCATTTACTCATAAAATAAAGAAGAGAAAAAGATATCACATTTTCATGTTACTTTTTCTTCTATAACATCAAATTTGAATCTTTTTAATTTAATGACTACAAATTAAATACATGGATGAGAAGTACAATGTCACAGAAGATTTTTAACAAATTAACATTGAGAAATTTAAGGAATACATATATCTATCATCTACAATCAGTGAACACCTTAGGGAGCTTGAGTGGGTATTAAATTCTAAGAATCCTGGGGCGGGTAGCCTGGGAATTGTAGCATTGATGTCCTCAGAGAACAACAATAGGAAGCTTCTCACAGAGAGTGGGGAAGGAGGTTCCAAGGTTAGTGCCCTTCATTTAAAAAAAATGATACTCCTGGAATTTTTTGAAACCAAAATGAAAATTGAAAAAAATGACCAATTGGTAAATGGTGAGGCACTATGTAATTACAAATTCTTGATGGTGTTACCATTGTTCATCTAGTATAGTTAATTCTTTAGCTAATGAAAATATAAATTAGAACAATTTAGATAAACTGTATTTGCTTGATAATAAGATTACCAATATATGGAAATTATTATGTCAGTCAATTACTACTAACATAATATATATGTTTTGTTAATAACCACTATTAGGTGTTTTGAAATGTTATTTATATGTATATGTTAACTTAAGGAAAGATACTAAAAAGCATATTTCTTTGATCCATCAGTATCATAAAATAGCATGGTAATTTATAGCTTAATGATTCATCTAGGAATCTAACCCAAAGACTGCAGAGTATTGGATATTGTAACTAGATTTTGCTTGAGCTGTGCATAATTTAGTATATGCATATTTCACATTTCTTACACTCAATATTTTCTTAAATTGTTACCTCAGATAAATAAAGTCTCTTTAAGATTATGTTTTAAATATTTACAGTGTATAACAGCAAATTAATTAATGTACATAAGTTGTCTTTTTTCAAAATCAATTGTACAAACTTATCAGATGTGAGTTGTCTCATATTGTTAATGAAGCCAGTGGTCAGTAGAGGACCAAGATAAATTTTCAGGTTCTGAGCAAAAATTCCTAAGTCTGTGCTAACAGCATACTTTATTGTATGGTGTATATTTGAGAAGTTGTGAGTTCAACTTTTTAATTAGGAAAACATATATTTGGGAACTTTGATGTGAAGCCCAGAAAGCACTTCAGGCTGTAAACAGTGTAGGGAGGGACATGTTGATCCTTTATGATACAAGAAGAAAACTATGCAAGGTTCAATACTGTACACATATTCATCCAGCATTGTGTAAAGACAGATTTTTCAAAGCTCCCATCTCAAAAATGAGAACTTTAGGGTATCATCCATTTCATCAAAGTTTCTTAATGTCCACGTCTGCACTTGGTACTGGAATGAGCATTTCATCTATCCTTCAAGTGGTAGGTATAACTACTTATTGAATTATTAAAAAGCCCTCACATTTAGCTTGACAATTTTATACTAGATTACGTTTTCATTGTTAAACAAGTGATTCGTATGGAAGTATCCGTGTTAGCTGTTATGACAAGATATCCTCATTCTCCTGTTCTAGGGCTCTCCGGGAGAGCGAGGCTCTGCGGGCACAGCAGGCCCGATTGGTTTGCCAGGACGTCCAGGCCCCCAGGGCCCTCCTGGTCCAGCTGGAGAAAAAGGTGCTCCGGTAAGTAATGGTGAGGGGAATATATGACGCTGCCAACCTGCACACATGATTACTTTTTATTCGAGAATATTAGCTCTTCATACTCCACTGCATTCTCCCTGCATGTGTGCCGGGCGGATGAAGACGGCTCCTTGTATTCTCACAATAGAGAACCTTTGAAATTCAATTAGATGAGATGACATTTTCCCACAAGTTATGAAGCCCTGAGATCTGTGAGGGAGTGGAATGTTATTAAAGTAAAAGGCTTCTAATTTTGCTCATTTAAAAAGAAAAATGGGAGTTTTGATTAAATGTTATATACTTCACTGCTTTATACTAGAGAAATGTTAAACTTTTTACATCTTTCAGAACACACCTTCCATCTCAGGTGTTTACATGGTTCATAGATATATCCCACAGGACGCACTTGAGATTCTCATATAATTTGAGTTTTGCTCTTTGGTGGGCAAAATAGGAAATGTGATTTTTTTTCATGTCATAATTATTTGACTTAAAATTTGTGTATCTCAATTATTGTGGACTTTATTCTGTTTATTAGGTTTGCCTCTTGTTTCTGGTATTGATTCAATCATATTGAATTTTATAAAGCATCCTCTAAGATGAACACACAAATTAATTAAATTAGTGTAGCCTAAAAAGTGCTATGATGCACATAAAATATAACTTCATATTTTTTTCTTGTAAGCTGTGAGATACACAATTGAGTTTAAACTTATAATTGAAATATCACTGTCCTTTGGTTACTGTCTTCAGCTCTAGTAATAGAATTGTACTCATTGTCCACATATTTTTCTTTCATTACCCTGTTCTGATATTCAAGTGCTGTGATAGAGTACTAAAGTCCTTTTCAATCCTGTGATAGAATACTACACTGCATAATTAAGAATGAACAGTAATATCCTGATCCATGGTGTTAAGCTGAGAAATCCAAAATGAAGGGTCTTCGTCTCAGGAAGACCTCATGTTGTTCTATCCTAGGACAATGAAAGTCTAAGAGTGTCAAAACCCTTATATATCTATTTACTTCTGTAACAATTACCTCAACCCATTTCTAATGCCCTAATTTCTATTTGCCCTCATGGGATGATCATCTCTCACTAGGTCTGACTGTGTAATCAATGCATGAACAGTGACCTTTTCAACATATTTTTGAGGAACAAGTTCAGACCTTGAAAGCCCTACTGATTTTTTCTTTGTTATTTAATCAGAAAGTTAGAATAAGACATTGACACTGTTGGCTATAAGTTATGCTTTGAAGCAAAGGTATACTGCATATTTTTGGTGAGAATGTTTCTGAGGCCATATCTTTTACACTATACTGTTCATTGTTAAGTGATAGGAAAAAAATGGGCTCAATGTCTTTGATTCTAGCTAATTAAAACATTTAGGCCATACTTAACTTGTACAATAAAGGATGAATACAGATAAAAGGAACTTTGGAACATAGAAAATATGATTTCTATGATGATAGTGTATTCAGTCCTATGATTTAAATTGAATACATATTTTGGTTTAGGAAGTAAAATGCCGAATTAAATCCCTAAGTAAAAATCACTGCCAATTGTTTTAAAATTTAATTTAGAGAGACTGATGAAAAATTATTTAAGAAGCAGACTAAGGCCTCACAAGGTTTGACAGTTGGTGAGATATATATGTCATGGCTAGCAGGGCTATGAAATCCTTGTTTAGCTAGGCTCTCTCATTTTTTTTTTCACATCTAGAGCTGCAAATATTCATATTATTGTACCTTTTGTTCTTAAAAGTATTGAAAAAAACAAACTGGTAGATACTGAATTAAGTAGTTTTTTAAGGAAGCTGTGAGCTTACATACATTAGCAGAATGTAGTTCTTGCAGTGTTGGGTTAACACCCACAGATATTCATGCAAAAGTCCTTATGAAACTTCATGGAAGTGTTGGCCAAATTTTTACTAAAATACCTTCTGTTTCCCTGAATTCCAAATATAAATTTTGGCCTGAGTTGAAAATATGAAGTACTTACCAAAAGACACAGGTTTACATGAAGTAAAAGACATGCTAGATCATGTGAAAGTCAAGCTTATAATACACTTACCTCAAGACCCACCATCTTGAAAGTAAAGCAAAATGAAAACAAAATCCAAAGCTGTACATAATACTTACAATGATTAATTATGGCCTAAACATGATTTCCAAACTATCAGTCAAATTAGAATCTCTTGGTGGTGGGATTGAAAAGGGAAGATAAACCTCTTTCTTTTTTTGTTATTTTTATTTTATTTTCCAGAGCTGAGGACAGAACCCAGGGCCTTGCGCTTGGTAGGCAAGTGCTCTACCAGTGAGCTAAATCCCCAACCCCAAACCTCTTTCAACTTATCATTTGGGGATAGATATTTTGATTATGTGACAGATTTTTTTTAAAAAAATGTATGATTTGCATATATGACTGCCACCTTCTTGGATTATAGATAAGCTCCATTAATTATGTATCTTTTGATAGTGCAGTTGTAGCAACATGAGATGAAGAAGCATCAGTCTGAAACAAAGTGAGGTCAATGCTTTAACTAAATGTGAATTAAACAACAGGAGTCAATAATTTCAAGGAAAGTCAGTTTTAAATATTTTCTGTAATACAAGCATGTGTTTGTATGATTTTAGAATGATGAGGGCCAGATTACAAGTCTGGAGTGCCATTTGAAATAATAGGTTTAAAACCAAAGCATTCTACTCTAATGTGATGCAGTGCTGAGAGAGAACAGAGATCCAAAATCAAACTATAGAGAATCATTATAGACATGAGTTGTGGAAGACTCCATCAAAAGCAGAGAAAATAGACACTGACTGATAATAAGTTTGTATATGGATGGTTAGCTCCATGAGTACATAGAAGAGAAAGAGTGTGAGTAAGCGTGGAGCTCAAAGAAGAACGCAGTAGCTAAAGGTACTAGTGGGATTGGATGCAATCCCTCTTGTTATTAGGAAACCATGAATACATTTGTTTATTTCTCAGTAAAAATGAGATAAATGGGAAGTGAAGAAATTAAAGGAAACAATGCATGAGAGCTAAGAATACTGAAGTTGAATAGGCTGCTGACTTCTACTCAGAACTGAGTTGAGAGCTTGGCTCTCTCATCTATTTAGTTCATGATGATGGTTAAGTTCTTCACTTCAGAGCCTATTTTCCCATATCTGAAAATAAGATAGTCATAGGAGTTTGAGGATCATGTACAGTTACAGTTCTCAAGCATCATATAGAGTTGTGATACCTGCAGTAAATAACCGTGACTGGCACAATAGTCACAATAGTGAACCAGAACAGTGATAAAAATAGATGAAACAATGACCAGAAAAAAATAACATATGGGAGCTTTTGCTTTTGAGTGATGAAGGATGCATTCTAGGAGTTGTGATAAAAGTTGAGTTGTATAAATTTAGCAAAAAAAAAAAAAAAAAAAAAAAAAAACAGCAGTAAGAAAAGTTACATTTGTAGCAGAGCTGTTTTATTCTTCTTGCTACTAGATGTGACTGGATCCTAGTAGGAACTAGGTCAAGGTAGTGTCTAACTTTCTTTTCTTATAAAATACTCTGTTACAAGCAACCTCTAGGAGAAAGAGTTTATTTTAACTCATAGTTCAAGGTACCAAGAATCATAGAAGGGAAATCAAGGCAGCAAGTGCTTGAAGTTGCTGATTACTTTGCATCTCTAATAAAGGCCTATAGCAAAGGATGATGGTGTACTTACTGCTTAGTTAGCCATTCTCCACTTATAACAATCTTGAATGCACCAGTCCAGGAATAGTGTCAACCACGGTGGGCAAGTCTTTCTGTCCCAATTAATGTAATCAAGACACTCCCCCAAAGTCATGCCAGAGCCTTCCCCTAGATAAATCTACTTCTGTCAATCCAGCAGTTGACACTAAGCATCACAGTGAGGCAAATGCTCACTCTGAGGAATGATAAGCAAATACATTCATTTAATGATGTAGATTACATGACCTGACCAGCTCTTTGGTTGTAATAGTGAAATGAGGTGGGAGGAAGAAAAAGACATGAGTGTGTGAAGGCAGCAAGTTATTTCAGTAGCTCAGAGAAGGGACACTACTATTTGACAAGAACTTTCAATGAAGAGGAAGACATACTGGAAATGCTTTTAGGGAGTACATTTGGTGATGATCAAAGGTAGCCTGGTGGTAAGTCTTTTTCCTAGCAGTCATTTGGCCCTAGATTTGACACCTAGCACTAATAAAATATTGTTTTAAGGAGGTAACTTGAGACAAAACACATAAACATACATCAGCATAAAGGGTTAGGAGACTTATGTAAGGTAAGTGGGTGATGGAAAGGGAAGACAATCCATCCCTTGTAGCTTCTCAGTTTATGCAACAAGAGAAAAACCACTGGTATCAATTTGGAACATTGTATCCAACAAAACCTATAGAAATTCTAGTATGGGAAAATACATTATTTTCAAGCCAGAAAGCATATTTTTTTTATAGCAGTAGAAGTTGTTTTCTTCAGCAAGGCTCTATCTTATTTGTACATAAATTTACAAGGAGAAAAGTGATGTTCTTGCCAGAGAGGCACAAACAGAACTGGAGAGAAAGAGAAACCCAACACAAAGGCTGTTTGGCATCAGGAAAAGCAGACATGAATTAAAATATCCAAACTCATAGAATCCACAAAACACCTGTAAAAATGGGGGAACCCATTGCATATAAAACATATCATAAAATTTTATGTATGCTTAAGTGTAACATCTGCTGAACAGCTACTCCAATAGTTCTGGGAAGGCTAGGTATGGGCTCAGAGAGACAGTACCACCTGATTTGCCAACATTTGTTTCGGGAAAATATTTTTAAAAGTATTTGTCACATGTGTTTAATAAATTTTATAGAGTGTAGCCAGAGACTTATAAATTATTAAAGGTGACATAAGATTTTTTTGGTATTATTAATTACCTACAGAGTATACTTCATTGTTTCTGTTTGCTGCTAACAGCTTGCAATCTGTTTCCCAGAAAGGTTAAACAATTTCTTTTCCAATCATAAGAACTGGGATACGTAGGTGTGTGGGTGTGTGTGTGTGTGTGTGTGTGTGTGTGTGTGTGTGTGTGTCTATTTTATGTATGCATGTATTATTTTTAAACCATGTAAAACTTTATGGATTTCTTACAGCAATTTAATGATAGATTGTATTTGAATGCAGGGAGAGAAGGGTCCTCAAGGCCCTGCAGGTAGAGATGGAGTCCAAGGCCCTGTAGGTCTCCCAGGGCCTGCTGGGCCTGCTGGCTCTCCTGGTGAGGATGGAGACAAGGTTGGTGTTATTGTTTGTGTTAGTGTATCATACTAAAGCATATTTAGTGCTTTCTCGGGGACTCTATAATTAATCAAAGATTAATACTAGAGTGGAAGATTTGTGGTTTTATCTTTTTTAGTTTTTGATACTTTTTATGTAATGAAAGGTATTATATACCTCCAAAAGTTAAGAAATATGCCTTTCATAAAACAGCATACATAATAGAAACATAAAATGTATAAGAGAACAATAATTTCATATTTTTAAAAACTATCCTCCTTAAAATATTATAAATTGAATATAATTATTTGTACATGTTTAGTTCTGAGAACTTGTGCCATAAGACTTATGAATAAGATCCAGTAGCACTGGTAAAAGGATTGGTAATCCTTTTTACCAACTAATGAATAATAAATGTTCTCAACTTTTTATATCAGATGGAGGATTTCATTGTTTCAAGTTAGTTTCTAATTTTATTGTAATATGTAGAAATTTTGTGGAGTAGTGTTCTTGTAATCTTACTACATGGAAAAATGGGAGAAAAATAATAAATTTTGATCACCATGTGCTTATATATATGTAGATCAATGTACTTCCATTGTCAGTTGTTGGTGGTGATATTCAGGACAAAATCAGGTTTTTTTGGGGGGGTTGTGTTTTTGGTTTTTTTTTTTTTGGTTTTTTTTTTTGTTTTGTTTTTCTAGACAGGGTTTCTCTGTGTAGTATTGGTGCCTGTCCTGGATCTCACTTTGTAGACCAGGCTGACCTCGAACTCACAGAGATCCACCTGCCTCTGCCTCCTGAGTGCTGGGATTAAAGACAGGCACCACCACCACCCAGCACAAAATTAGCTTTTAAGGTGTAGTTCTAGTTGTCGTCCTCAACTTATGCTGACTTCATCTTCCTATGTATTTATTGGTCAATTATAGACCATCAGAGGCTGAGCAAGCTTTTACATTGAGACAATGGCTTTAAATGCTAGCATGTAATTACATTAAAGGTAAAATGGTAAAATTTTATGATAATGATGAAATTTCAGGTATGATGACTTGGAAATTAGTTTTAACATGCATCTTTCAAACACAGGGTGAAATTGGAGAACCAGGTCAAAAGGGCAGCAAAGGTGACAAGGGCGAAAACGTGAGTTCCTTACAATTTGATGAGGGAGCATCATCCTTTTAATCCATTTACGTGGGTGTTCTTTCATAAGAACATTTAGCTCCAGCAGATTTTTGTCAGATAGTTGTTGTACTGTGAATTTAAATGGAAAGACTTTAAATATGTATGTGTTGACTTATATGAATTGTAAACAAAACAACTTTTACCTTAATAAAAATTTGTAGTGTAAGGGTTTGGGGAGATGCCTTCGCTCATCAAGCAAGGACACTTGTTGCTTTAGCATGCAGACCTATCTTGAGATCCAAGAATCCATGCACAATGCAGGAGCAAATGTAAGTCAGCCTAGGTCAGGGTTCTGTGAGAGACCATTGCTCAATGAACTAAATCAAAGAGTAATAGAACAGGTTACCCAGACATCTTACTATGTACTTCACCTGATCATATGTACATAGAGCACACATATAATGCACACACATATGTGCACACACAAAATAAATAAAATAAAAACATATATATATATATATATATATATATTTCTATGGTTATACATGTTTTATATTTACTGCCTTATAGAGGACCTGTCTTCGTAAAACTGAATTTTATTTCATTCTGTAGTGACAAATATTGGTTGAATACCAGAATCACAGAGATATGTAGGTGGAAAAGAGATGAAGTTATTGACATTTTTGACATCTTACATTTCAGAATCATAGTCCATCATCAAAGCATGTCAGGGCAGGAACTTAAGGCAGGGATGTGGAAGAGGGAACTTATGATGCCGAGGCCATGGAGAAGTGCTGCTGACTGGCTTGCTCCTCATGGCTTGCTCAGCCCGCTTTCTTATACCATTCAGGACCAGAGTCCCAGTGGCAGCACAGCCCCTTTCATGGGCTGAACCTTCTCACACCAATCACTAATCAAGAAAATGTCCCACAGGCTTGTACACACAGTTCAATCTTATGGGGACTTTTCCACAACTAAGGTTTTCTCTTTGTAAATGACTCTCACTTGTGGGAAGTTGACAAAACACTAAAAAAATCCAGACTCCCTTTATGCAAAGCTTTATCAGTTGATGCAAGAAAAAAAAGAGATGTGTCCATGCATGGATGACCCATTACCTGTTGAAATCTATTCTTCAAAATGGTTTCATGTATTTGAATGTGTAACACATGTGTGTATGCACAGAAATTCTTGATTTTCATATATTAATATGTTCTATGTACAGCATCTTAGAATCCTGTTGATAATTAGAAGATAGTACTCCTTCTGATCTCTCTCTCTATATATGTGTGTATATATATGTGTGTGTGTGTATATATATATATATATATATATTACTAGAGAAATCTAATTTTTAAAAACATCTTTAAATTGGTATAGGTTAGTAGGAAAATCTAGTCTTAGAAAACTACAACATTCAGAGTGGAACATTTTCATGTTTTTAATAAATATCAGTTTTATCTTGATTATACATATGAAAGTATAAGTCTGCAGGGAATAAAATAAATGATGGTTGCTACAGTAATTACAAAGCCATCTAAACAATACCTCTGTGTTTTCAGTGAGTGTAAAGGTGCTTAACAGATCTTAGTCAGTCATTGTTTATCTTGCTCAGCCATTGTATTCTGTTTGTTTTAATTTTCCTGATGCCTTAGAATCTTTGATTTTAAGATTTCTGATTTGTTTGTCACTTCAGGGCCCTCCTGGTCCCCCAGGTCTTCAAGGACCTGTTGGTGCCCCTGGAATTGCTGTAAGTTTTCATCGTTCTTTGATCAACAAATTTAGGTACTTTTAAACTCTCTGATTAAATTTAGGATTTAAATATGTCAGTCCTGTATCTATTTGACATTGTATGATAATAAGTTTATTTGTGTGCTAAACACTGAGTCACACTTAAATGATCTACTATAACTTGCCACATTTAAAAAACTGTGGCACCATTTAAATAAGAACCAGTATAACATCATTTAATATCTAATCAATTTGAATATTATATTTTCTGCTGGACCATTTTTACTTTATTTGGTGAGATGATCAAATCAAAATCAACTAAACTCTAGAGACAAAGAATGCTGATAAACCAAACAATGGCATATTTGGAGAAGACTGTGGGAATTTAGTCTACTTTGTAAATATATGGTAGATTATAAAAATGACTGCCATTTTTAGAATAATGTGTCATAATGTTTTTTTCAATACTGATGTGTACCTTGCTGTTCTCAAGGGAGGAGATGGTGAGGCAGGTCCCAGAGGACAGCAGGGAATGTTTGGACAGAAAGGTGATGAGGGTGCACGAGGTTTCCCAGGACCTCCTGGGCCCATAGGTCTTCAGGTAAGAAGCCTCTGTATGATTTCACTGACTGCTCATTATTGGTTTCCAGGGGCAGGGAAACAAAGCAACACCCCTTTTTCTATGTAGAATTAAATGCTGTGTGCACTGCGTGTGGGGGTGGTGTGTGTATGTGTGTGTGTGTGTGTGTGTGTGTGTGTGTGTGTGTGTATCAAAGCGAAACATCTAACTCAAATATGCATCTGCTTGATTTCTGTTTCTGACACACTAGGCTATACCTCGAATGCCAGTTTGTTTTAAAATGCAAACCACAGTCTTGTAGCTCTAGTAGTTAAAATAAGCTGTTTGAAACAGTCCTTTAGAAGAATTAGTATTTCAAATGAATAACTAAATTGCAAAGAATTTGAAGTAGCAGACTGACTGCAGCAGCAAGTATTAAATATTGGACAAAATGAATAGGTAATATACCAATAAAAATAGCTTAAGTGATAATTCTATAGTTTATGAAATGTATTTAAAAATAAATATTAAATTGTAAAATGCTAAAACCCTAAAACTTCTATACCGAATGTATCAGCTTCTCCTGAAGAATATTGCATTGTATCCAATTTCTCCTCCCAATTGTTTTTCCCTTTCCACTTGATATTGTTGGTTCCTGCAAA
>CABHPQ010152133.1:0-22263 GCA_902168405.1 Peromyscus aztecus | reverse complement strand
GGAGACAGCCTGCAACAGCATCTGGAGACAGCCTGCAACAGCATCTGGAGACGGGCTGACTGACTGGCTTCTAGGTGGGGAATGGGAAGAGATAAAGGAAGAGGCCAGAGGGAGTCCAGGCAAAGGGACCAGAACAGGGCTGGAATCTAGAGCTGCCCAGGGCTTGCTTACTGAAGCCTGTTTCAGCCCTCCACGGTTATCTTTTAATCCGACCCTGGGAAGACACCAGCTGGCATCAGTGCAGAAGCAACTCCCCAGGGCACATGAGTCATCAGGCTGGACTCCAGGGCTGTTCCTTAGGGCTGGGGACCTTGTTGTGTGTGCCTGAGAAGTGGTCCCTGGTCCTCTAAGGAGTGACGCCTGGGCTGTGCAGGGTCACTGAAGGCTGGACAGCAATCTGAGGAGGGAGACCCGGGCAGATTCTGAGTCGCAGTCCTAAGACCTTCCTTTCACCCAGATGTGGCGGAGGTCTGCTGGCTGCTTGGACACAGGCAGACAAGCTCGGCAGTGTGGAGAATGCTGACTGACGAGGAAGAAGGAAGCAGAATTGCCTCGGTGGCCACTCCTCCACACTGCCTGCTGATCAGAGGCCAGCCTAGAGGATGCTGTCCCTAGGTTCTCCCAGACCAGAGGACTGCCCACTGAGGTCCTTGCAGTTATACAGGACACAGCAGCCACCATCTTTGGCTCACTGAGATACCCCTTGTCCACATCAATGGGCTGGACCACTGTCCCAAGGACTTTGACAGATTGCGTGCACACACACACACACACACACACACACACACACATATGCGCGCATGCACTAACACACCTGGAGAGATGGGGAAGTCTTGAGATTGGCAAAGATGAAGTAACTGTCACCTTAGCAACACAGGTGCTGGTTCCTCTCCTGCCACAGCCAAGACAGGACAGGAGGCCACCCAGGCCTGCCATGCTGAGGAGCTCACAACTTCTGGAGGCAGCAGGCCCACTAATGACCAGCTCCAGGATGGGGCTCTGCCAGCAGAAACCGGTAGCTAACATCCCCAAACTGTGGCTGAGCATGTGGCTCGCTCCTGTCATGACA
The DNA here is from genome assembly GCA_902168405.1 of Peromyscus aztecus. NCBI lineage: Eukaryota > Metazoa > Chordata > Mammalia > Rodentia > Cricetidae > Peromyscus > Peromyscus aztecus. The sequence goes on along the minus strand of CABHPQ010152133.1, from coordinate 21,194 downwards.
CTTGGGGGCTGACACAGAACAGACAAGAGTCTGAGGCCAGCCTGACTAAGCTACACAGTAAGTTCCAAGTCAGCCAACGCTACAAAGTGAGAGTCCGTCTCAAACAAAGGGGGGGGGGGAGAAATCAACTCCAAACCTCACACCACCCCCAAGCAGCTCAATTCCTACCCCAGCTCAATGGGATGCTCTTGAACCCCAGGAGCCAAGAGCCCAACCCTGACTCACTAGCTGGAGATGGGCAAGTGGCTTGGCCTCTGTGTCTCTGTAAAGCAGGAACAGTACAGATTTTTCTCAATTGCTAGAGGACTTAATAAAGGGTCCACATGGGTTCCCTGGCACCAGAGTGAGTGTTGATCACAGTCCAGGCACACAAGCATGCCCTGTGCGCCCAGGCTCTGGCCCAGCTTCCTGCCCACTGATGACACTCACCTATTGTCACAGTTGGATTCCCACTCAGCAAGTTTCCAGCTCTGTGAGCTACCTCAGGAGTAGTTGGCTTACCATGGATACGTATCTAACCCAGCCTTTCTCACCAAAACCTCTGCCAGGGCTCCAGCATTCCATCAGTGGCCAGCAGAGTCAGGGGTAGGATGATGATACCAACCTGATGTTGGTACCCAGCCCTGTCTTCTTAGAGTTATTGTTGTTATTGTGATAAAACACCATGACCAAGGCAACTTGGAGAGGAAAGGGCTTATTCTGCTTAAGCTTCCACATCCCAGTTCATCACCAAAGGAAGTCAGGACAGGAACTCAAGCAGAGCAGGAACCTGGGAACAAGAGCTGATGCAGGGGCCATAAAACCATGCTTTTTACTGGCTTGCTCCTTAATGGCTTGCTCAGCCTGGTTTCTTATAGAACCCAGGACCACCAGCCCAGGGAGGATGGGCTCAACCCTACATGCTTGCATGAAGCCCAATTTTATGGAGGCATTTACTTAACTGAGGTTCCTTCCTTCTCGCAGATGACTTTAGCTTGTGTCAAGCTGGCATAAAAACCATCCAGCACAAGCCCCAAGATCCTATGCCCCAAATCTTCTTCCCCCAGATTACATGGTTGTCTTTAAAATACACAAACACCTGAGCACAATATGAAAGTGATGACATACGGCCAAACATCCTCTTCTACAACCTTCCATGGCTCCTTCGGGTATATATCAGGTAGGATGAAGTCATCAAGTCTCACCAAACCTTGGAAGAAAGAAGCGTTGAGCATCTGACTGTCTACTGTGGACTATCTGCTACATCATTTAACACCTCCATGTAGCATGTTGTTGTGAATAAGTAAATGAACATATGTTACCCCTCTAGACTTACAGACCCACACACACAGGGCAGGCACAGCAGACCTGACATTGACTGGGACAAGTGCTAAAGAGAGTGGCTGGCCTGCCAGAAGTTACACTGACAAAGAGTTCAGCCCTGGCTGGCTAAGCCTAAACTCTTTGGAGAGCAACAACCAGGTCCACGGGATGAAGCTATGGTCACCAAGAAAACTCCTACACAGCAGGAGAAAAGCGGTCCCAGTGAACTGTGGGAGCTATACCTGAAAGGGGCCTCAGGACCTCCTCTGTATCCTCCTTTACTGGCTCCCTGCCACCCTTATACCCTAAGACAGGACGTAGCAACAAGGTGTAAGTGCAGCTACTCTGATGCTGGAGTGAAAGGGACCAGGATGGGTTGGCCTGGGGCACAGTGCCTGGCTCCAACAGTGTATGAGCCAGAGAGCCCTTTGGGGAAAGAGGTAGAAAGACGAGCCCTCTGTCCTGACCCACTTCTCTCTGAGCTCAGTTCCCAGAGTTGGCAGCACAGCCCCAAAGCCAACTGTGACAGCCTTCCCACCTGGCGATGTTAGTGAGAGAAGTTTGTGTTTACATTAGAGCGAGCACTCAGACTAATCAAAGCCACTCTGAAACTTCCAGTTTATAGAGGAGAGTGGTGTCCCTAAATTGGGCTAGCCTCATCCACCTAGCCCCAGACCTGCATTCACACCAAGGCTCTCCTGACAATGGGGGAACACATGTCACCTCGGCATCCCTTCTTAGATTGGCATAGACGCTGAGCAGATGGGACACATCTTTCCCCAACCAGGGCTGGGTACTGGGGGGTGTAGCTCAGTAGTAGAGCACTTATCTAGCATACCTGAGACCTGGGTTCCATCACTGCAAAACAAATACATAACCAAATGAGCAAAATGACCATCTGGGGAGCAGCCCACCCCTGGTTCTGATCCAGGAAAGCCTGACAGGATGTCTTTCAGAAGGTCCCAAGTGATTCTGAAGGAGTCAGGAGTCAGTCCAAAGACTGAGCAGAGGAGCCGAGAAGACGAGTTCTCAGCTCTGTTCTTACATCCCTGAAAACACACATTTGTCCTAACAGTACCACTTCCAGGGTCTTAACAGAGGAGCACAGATATGGGTAAGGACCAGTGTGAGAGGAGCTGAATATTACTTCCCTGGAGAATAAGGAACTTCCAGTCAAGGACATCATTCGATGGGATCTATTTTTTCATTCTTTTAAGAATTCTTCTAATTTCATTTTGTTTTCTTTTGGGGAGATAGGGTCTCAATGTAGCCCAGACTGGCCTCTAACCCACTATGTAGCCAAAGCTACCTTCAAACTACTTGCGGTACATGGCATCATGAGCTTGACGACCGAGTGACAGTGAGCAGTTGTTTTCCCAATAAGGGGTGACCACCATACTCCTCCATTATGGCCTCCATGAGAACACGGGTTTTGCAAGACCAGCTGACACATGTTCACAACGCCAGGTTTACTGTGAGTGCTGGTTCACCTCTTGCTCTACAGTCACCTGGATGATTATTTAAATGCCTTTGTGCCACTGCATCTACTGTGCTGTGAACCATGGCAACTCCACCATCTTCTGGGCGGCTTCTCAGCACAGACCACACTACGGCAGTAAGGTCCCTTTGCTGTGAGCCAACCGCCTGAGGCTGCCAGCCCAGCCCAGGCCACAGACACCACAGGGCCAGAGGCTAACAAGAGGGCAAAGCGGAGGCCCTCTCTCAAAGACAGCAGCAAGGAAGCAATGGTGCTTTCTTTCCCCCTTGTCTTACTTATTTCCTCTTAAGCCCAGTTCCCTTCCTCCACCACAGCCTCTATGTGAGGGCAGCCTCTATGTTCTTGCAAGAAAGGTGGTGTTTTGTGTGATCAGTGTAAGGATTGTGTCTTTTTTTATATAAATTATGATTTATTTAAATTCATTTTGTGTGCATTGGTGTGAAGGTGTCAGATCCCCTGGAACTAGAGTTATAGACAGTTGTGAGCTGCCATGTGGGTGTTGGGAATCGAAGCCAGATCCTCTGGAAGAGCAGTCAGTGCTCTTAACCACTGAGCCATCTCTCCAGCCCCAGATTGTGTCCTTAATTACATCACTAGCCTGCAACGGCGTCCCAGCCTAAAAAGCGGGCATGCTCTCTCTGTGCCCTCTTTTTCCGCACTCTCTCCTTCTGTATTCTCCCCCCTCTGCACGGTCTCTCTCTCTCTCTCTCTCCCTCTCCCTCTCCCTCTCTCTCTCTCTCTCCCAATAAAGCTCTAGGAAGGTAACCATGGCTCGTGACTCTTCCGTCACTGATATATCCAGCACAACATCTGTTGGCATGGCCGCCGCGGCCAGCCACAAGCGCGGCGCTTAACTGTAACCAACAATCAGCCTATCTCACCCATTTCACTCTGTTGCTTACATTTCTGCCATGCATTACTTACGCTTTTTGTTTGCTTGTTTGTTTGTTGCTGTTTTGAGGCAGGGCTCACTGTGTAGCCTTAGCTTGCCTGAACTCTATAGATCAGGCTGGCATCGAACTCAAAGATCTGCCTGCCTCTGCCTCCCAAGTGCTAGGATCAAATTCATGCACCACCACACTTGGCTAATCATTAACTTTAAGGTGCACTATGTCGCCTACCATGTGCGCATCTCATCTGTCCCATGGTACTACTGCCTTAGTGACTGCAGGCTCGATCTCATCCATCTGTACACTCTGCTCTCCAGGGATGGACACCTACCCTCCTCCCCTCCAACACAGAACAAGGCAGTGAGTATTCTGGACCTTCTCCTCTAGGCTTGCAGAGGAACCTGGGGGTGTGGGGTGTGGTGACACTCAGGACAGAACCTCGGGGCAAAGCTTTGCTAAAGGCATACCAGCAATTCTGGGGCAGCCACTGCAGCTGCAGCAAGAATTTCCACAGCCCCATAGCCTGGGCCATTGACAATTTCCAGCTTTCTCTGCCAGTCTCAGAGGGGGAACGGACCAGAACTCAAGGCTTAGTCAGTGTTGTTTCCTTACCACAGCTGTCAGAGAACAGCAAGAGCGGCATCTGTCATCGGGAAGCATAGGCAGTGCAAAACAGAAACAAGAGTCTCCCTTGTTGGGGCTGGAAAGACAGCTCAGTGGTTAACGCATTTGCTGCTCTTACAGGGGGCCCGGGTTCAGTTCTCAACAGCTCACAAAGCCCTGTAACTCCAGCTTCAGGGAATCTGACACTCTCTTGTGACCTCCACAGGCACTGCATGCATGTGGTGCCCAGACATAACAATCATCAAAAAAAAAAAAAAAAAAAAAAAAAAAAAAAAGAAAAGAAAACTATAAATCTGAAAGGGGAGTCTGCTCTGAGACACTGTGCCTCTCTGGGAGAGCTGCACATCACACACTGACCAGCAAGCCGCCACCGATTCCACCTGCTCAAGGGACCAGGCCCCTCCCAGGGAGGTCCACTGTCGAGGCGGGCAGCAATGGCTCAACTCCTATTTACAATCATCTGGTCCTGCGACCGATGCCTATGACGTGAAGCTCATATCACATGCCACTCACCACATGACCTGCCAACACCTAAAGTGCTGTACACCTGTTCAGTGAGTCTCCACAAGGTCGAATCCCACTAAAGGTCACAAAACACACACAATTTCTATGCTCCCTTCATTACAGACCAGAACTTCTGCAATGGGTGTGGGGGAGGGGGGGTGGTTAACACAAATATTTTTAACCATTATCCAGGTTAACAACTTGTTTTAAATGTGACATTATAGAGACATGTGTCCCCTGAAAGTCATTGCCAGGCTCCAGCCCCAGGATGGCACTGAGCCACAGGCTTGTGGCAATAACAAAGATTGGTAAGCTGGGCTTACCCAGTCTTTCCCTTCGCCAGGAACTACTTGCAGACAGTAACTCTCTTAATTACTCACAGACAGTAACCCTCTTAATTCTCACAATATCAGCTCCCGTAACTCTTCTCGCTTCACAGATAAGGAAACTGAAACAGACAGAAAGCAGTCTACACTTGTACCTGAACCTCAGCTCAAGTCCATCAAACTGACTCCAGAGGGCCCTGGCATCCCTCACCTGTGTCCCCACTTCAAAGTTTGGAAAGGCTCCTGCTGGGTTGCCGGAGGGACTGAAGGAGAAAAGGAACGCAAATACAACTGAGTAAGCATCCCATGCAGCACTAATGTCCACCTGCACAGCACCTAGCCATCTGGAGGCCTGTGGCCACTTCCTGTGACCCCACCACCACCTTTCCTGGCTGAAGTGGGGCAGAAGGATGGATTCAGATATCAGAACACCAAGGCCTAGAGAGACGACAGGGGCCATGGGGACAAGACTAGAGAGCTGGGCATTCCTTCCCTTTGGCCACCTTGCTCAACCACTCCCTTTTCCCCAGAGAGAAGATCCCCACATGGGACCACATCACGGCCTCTACAGAGAACTCCCAGATGCTCACATCCCAACACTGCAACCAGCATTCTCAGGCTTGAAACTCAAGAAAAGATGGCGTTCTAATCTATCACCAACTCACAGCCACTAAGATACCTCGGAAGACTGGGAAGGCCAATTGATCGATGTCCACACTCACCCCTTTCTGTCCAGAGGGTATTCCCTTCACATAACACAGACCACCACCAACTACAATTCTTCTCCACCCCCTGAGAATGATTAGACACAGTGGCCTGCCCTGCCTGGCTTCCACAGGCTGTAGCCAGAGGCTTCATTCTCCCCAAGTCTACTGAGTAAATGCCCTGTTCAGAAACCCTGAATTCCTGTACAGACCTCTATTCACAGACAGGATTCTCTGTCATATCTTCAAGAACAGCCTACCTTTGCCTTGAGTACCACCCTTACTTAACCAGGCCTGTCTCCTTCCTCCTCTCCAGCACCCTCCAGCCTTCAGGCCCTGCCCCCAGTTCAGCTCACTGTACATTCTCCCCTTCCTTAGGTCCCACCCATGAGTCCAAGCCACTCATCAGTATGGCTAGACACCTGCTCATTCACTTGGGGCTATCCAATGCGATGATAAACTCCACAGGGGAAGGAGGTTGAGCCTTCTTTTTGTTGACTTCTGACAATCTTGTAGGTTTTTACACACACACACACACACACACACACACACACACACACACACACAAAAAAAAAAAACCAACCCTTCCCATAGCCTAGAAACTACAAAACAGAAGAGAGGCAAGAGGGACAACTTCCTGGTGTTCTAAAAGCACCAAGACTGAAAACGAGGCAAAGCTTTGGGCCACCGCAGGATGTCTACTCCTAGGAGAAGAGCAGATCAGGGTTCAGTAAGGGTCTGAAGCATTCCTCATGGATGGTATTGGCATCCTCATCCTCACAGCCTCAGCACTTAATAGTCTACTACAAAGCAGTGACCAGAGGCAGGCTGACAGATGGAGGGAGGCTTGGATAGACAGATAAAATCTGATATGGCTGGGCTCCACTCCGAAGCATGGGATCCAGCGCAAGAGGCCTACACAGGTGACCAGTTCGACGTAGTCTCCCGAGAAGCTTTTCTGTCAGTTATCTAAGACTTGATCATTTCCCACAGAACCGGGGCGCCTGACACCATTCTGTAAAATGGTGGGCCTGTAAAATAGAGCAGGCCTATGATAACATATACAAGTCACCTGCCATTTTCTATGAGAAATAAGAAGGAAAACATAGGGATGTGGAAGCAGTCACATGAAGCCCCTGAACATTGGGGCTTCATTGCTTTCAAGAAAGGGGTGCAGTGCCCCAAGTTAATTTTTGTTTAATTTCTCCCTTTCTACTGGTTTCAGTCCCCTAGAGGCTAGCTATCTGGGTGGGCCCTGAATCAGGGCCAGTGGGCCTCCAAGATCTTATCTTTGGAGAAGGTTTTTCCCCTGAGGCCAGAGACTCAGGGAAGCATTTTCCTGCTTGAACTTTGACCTGTGACTAAGCACCAAGGAGTCATGAGTGGCAGTGTCAGAGGTTTTTGCTGTGTCACAGGAAGAAAGCCACATGGAGGCTCCTCCTGCCAAAGTCAGGCCCATTGTCTGACTCAGCACTAAATTTAGACTTCATGTTTTAGGACTGTCCAAAAAGCCCCATCTGGACACAGGTGCTCAGAGTCCAGCTGCCGAACGCATCAGTGATGGGATGCAAAGGGGAGGGGTATCCCAGGCTTGGGACCCAGAAATCTCCATGGGGACTTTCACAGGAAGGCCTGCAGGGGAGAACAAACACAGCCTTTATGAAGAAACTGACAAGGACTCCAGCGTTTGCCAGCCTCAGAGCAGCTGGTGGCCTGATCGAGCAGTGAACTCTCCACACTGGCCTAGTTTGCTCAATTGTAGAACACAAATATCAACCGCATGGGCTGGTAAAAGATTGGGTTCAATGCCTGGGAATAAAGCTGGAGCGTAGCTTAGTACACTGGGGTATCCTGTTACTTGCCCATGCTCGCTGCTAAGCCAGGCCCACATGAGGAAAAAGCAGGCCAGGCTTCCAGACACTCAACCAGGCTGTTCCAAGTCTGAAAGGAGATCCTGGGCCCAGATCTGTCACTCTGTTTGCTTGGACTGCCAGTGTTCCTGTGTAAAATAGGAATATGGGCGGAGTAGTCTCTAAGAGCCCAGCCATGGCGCCCAACAGCTGAGGCTGCTTGGGGTTAGAGAGATGGCTCAGCGGTTAAGAACACTGGCTAAGTCCTGAGTTCAATTCCCAGCACCACATGGTGGCCCACAACCATCCATAACTGTCGTCTCATGGGATCAGATGACCTCTTCTGATGTGCAGATAGATGTACATGCAGACAAAACATCCATACACACACACATGTATATAAAAACAAACCAGTTGAAGCTGCTTAAGAGAAGGAAGTGGTAAGGGCTGGAGAGATGCTCAGCAGTTAAGAGAACTGGATGCCCTTCCAGTGGACTAGGGTTCAATTCCCAATGTCCACATGACAGTTCACAATCTTCTGTAACTCTAGTCCCAGGGCAGCCTGGCTCTTTGAGGACACCAGGCACATATGTGGTACACAGACATGCATGTAAACAAAAGGCCCAAACACATTAAATAAGTAAGTAAATAAATAAATAATACTTAAAATGCAAGTCTGGCCAGGAAAGAAGAAAGAGAGGTGACTTGGAAAGAACAGAGATGGTTGCAACTATTGAAAAGGTCATTGCCTGGTGGTGGTGACTCAACACCTTTAATCTCAGCACTGGAAGGCAGAGGCAGGTGGATCTCTGTGAGATCAGGCCAGCCTGATCTACAGAGTGAGTTCCAGGACAGCCAAGACTACACAGTGAAACCTTGTTCAAAAAAGAAGAAGGAGGAGGAGGAGGGAGGAGGAGGAGGAAAAGAAAAGGCTGTCATGCTGCTTTCAAAATATTACAGCATTTTAAAAAATTACACCTACCATTTAAAGATATAGGTTGGGCTGTGGTGGTACATATTTTTAATCCCAGCACTCAGGAGGCAGAGGTAGGCAGATCTCTTGTGAGTTTTAGGCCAGCCTGGTCTACAGAGAGAGTTCCAGGACAGCCAGGGCAACACACTGAAACCCTGTCTTGAAAAACCAAAAATAAACAATAAATAAATATATAAAGGGGGCTGGCAAGATGACTCAACAGGTCTGGCACTTGCCTCCGGGGCTGATAACCTAGGTTTAATTCCTGGAATCCACATGGTAGAAGGAGAAAACTGAAAACTGCGGGTTGTCCTCTGATCTCTATGCATGCACAACTGCCTCCACACACACACACACAGTCTCACAGAAATAGAAATAAAATTATGTTTCTTTCCATTTGTCTGCTATCTTAGTATTTAAAAAAAATGGCTAGACAGATTTTTACCACATGTCAAAAATATTTTGTCAAAAGTCAAAAGAAGGCAGATTCATTTGCAGGTCCAGGGCCATCTTAAAGAGTTGGACATGTGTCCAGGTAGTAGTGGCACACGCCTTTAATCCCAGCACTCGGGAGGCAGAGCCAGGCGGATCTCTGTGAGTATGAGGCCAGCCTGGGCTACAGAGCGAGATCCAGGACAGACACCAAACACTACACAGAGAAACCCTATCTCGAAAAACCAAAAAAAAAAAAAAAAAAGAATCAGATATGTACCATGCAGACAGTTCAACTGAGAGAATAATACCCTTATGAAAACACAGACCATAGGGGCTGGAGAGACAGCTCATTGGTTAAGAGCACTGGCTGCTCTTGCTGTGGACCCGGGTTCAGTTCCCAGAGCCCACACTGCAGCTTACAACTATGTATAACTCCAGTTCCAGGGGATCCAGCACCCTTCTCTGCCCTCCATGGGCCACAGGCACACTTGTGACTAAGATACATACATGTAGGCAAAAACATTCACACATATAAAATAAATAAATCTTAAAAAAAAAAAAAAAGACACAACACACCTTTGTTTAGTGGCCAGCAGGGCAGCAGCTGGGAGGTTTTTGCTTTGTCCCATAAAGCCACACAGACGTCCCTTCTGCCAAAGTCAGACCCATCCCCGGGGAAATGTCCCCAGTGGCGCTGCTTCCTACACAGGCAGCTCCCAGGGGCTGGTTAATGTGTCAATGGGATAATGGTTCTCTTATGCAATGTAGGGCTGGGCCAGCTAGTGACGGTGGTTTGGTTTGTTTTAAGCTCAAGAAAAATATTTCAAAAATAAATAAATAAATAAAGGGGTAACCACTTCCCACAAGAACTGACCAGATGGCCAACAGAGCTTCAGTCTACTCTCCCCACATCACTGTCCTAGGTAATAGGGGCTGATTTCTCATTAGCCACAACGGGCCATTTGTCATTTTTAAAATGGTTCACCTCAGAAGGACACCTACAAAAGGATACAGAGGGCTGGGCAGTGGCGGCGGCGCACGCCTTTGATCCCAGCACTCGGGAGGCAGAGCCAGGCTGATCTCTGTGAGTTCGAGGCCAGCCTGGTCTACAGAGCGAGATCCAGGACAGGCATCAAAAATTACACAGAGAAACCCTGTCTGGAAAACCAAAAAAAAAAAAAAAAAAAAAAAAAAGGATACAGACAAAGCAGGTGGAAGTGGGCTCCGTGAACAACAGTCTCTGGACCAGCCATGACTCACCCCAGTAAGGAAGCTCTGAGGTAGCTCTTCTCTCTCCAGGCATGGGTTGGGGAAGGGGATACCACAGAAAGTTTCTTTAAAAAATCCAAGCTGAACATGATGATGGTACATGTCATGAGTTCCAGGACACCCAGCCTACATGATGAGACCCTGCTCCCTAATTCCTCCCAAGATCCCTAAGATGGCATCGATTAAATGTAACAGGTAGACCTTGTTAAGATTCTTATTTAAATAAATTACCTGATAGGACTAGGAAAACTGAGTACCAGCTTGGCATGAAGATGGTTTAACAAATCCAGAGCAGGGAGCTCAGAATGGGTCCCGGGTCCCTCATGGATCACGCTGATATGGGTGTACCTTTGCGGACCCAGCACTTAGCAGAGCCAAGACAGCAGGAGGCGAAAAGCGCAGCAGGGACCAAGCACATACTGACAAGTGACAGAAGGGACAGACACACAGACAGATGAAGCTATGACTGGATCTGTCACGATTACCCCCTAACCAAAGGCTGTGGGACCTCATGCAAACAGGCAATACTGGGATCAGATCCACTGAGCTTTCCTGAAAAGCCTTAATATGGGGGAGGGAGGGCAAAGACCAGGGGAAGTGTTAGCTGTTCTGAGACAGACCTGAGGTATTTTTAAGGGAAGTGATATGCTAGCTGGGATTTGCTTTAAAATACAGGAATCTAAGGTTGCTGGCCATATAAGGAAGAGGCCAGTACAGTTACAGGGCTGCTCCTTATATCATCCAGTCCATGTGCATGAGAAGACGACAAAGCATTTAAAAGGCAGGAAAGAAGGAAGAGGCTTTGCTTAATTTGAGCTTCCCTCCTAGTGTCTTCCCTGAGTTCCCCATGTTCATCTCTCTGAGCTAAAGGTCCTTTCACAGGGCATGGTGAGGACCAAAGCCTCAGGAAACCAACCCACCAAACAGACATGCCATCCTCACCGATGGACACCCCAGAGTCTCCCCTGAGCTTCTCTCATTCTAACCCCATGCATGGCCTGTGTCTTGTGATGCTTTTTGAGCCCACATACAGGCTGAGGCTGTTGCTACTCTTAAGGGCAAGTCACTACCAGCAGTCACAGAGACAGCGGCCCTCACCAAGGCCCTCAGAGAATATTACTGATCCCCTTTCACGGATGGGGAAAAGAAAGTCCTGAAGGTTAAGCGGCTGCTGGAGGTACAGAACTCAGGATGGAAATACTAGAATGCCAACCTCAAGTTGCCAGGCCCTCAAGAGTGCATTCATGGTATTCAACTGCTTCTAATCCTAGAGCCTTGCTCCCCAGTTCCAATCCCACCTACAACACCCAGACCACTCCACCTGGGCCATTCATCCACGTTACCCATCCTCCATGACATTCTCAAAACAGAGACCACCTTCTCTGTTCTCCAGCCCAGTTCCTGTCAAAGGCTCAATAAAGACTTGTTCTTGACCTATAGTTACAAGGTCTCCCCAGACTGCCACAGCCGAGCCACCAGAGCAGTCCCCACACATCCTTCCACGGCACCCCTAGAAGGCCTGACTTGTGGCCCAAGGCCCAGTCCCACTGCTTTGGTCCCAGAGAAAAGCATCTCAAAAGAGAATGTTCAAGAAATCTGACTTCATTCCAGTTAAACGACGTCAGGCCCAGCAAGAACTCATCCCTAAAATCTGACAGCTCCTGCTGTATCTAGTTCAGCTGGCATAAGAAGCTAAAAGAGGGGGAACGTTTATACCTTGGATACTCCACATGGGAGGACCAGGAGAAATGAAAATAAGTAATACACACCATGTCCTAGTACCATGTCTAATGCTGAGGTTTCTCACATGCATGGCTCTGAACACAGATGCTGCAAGATGTCCCACAGAAAAGGACTCTGTGATCAGATTAGAATGTGGAGCCATTCCAGCAAAGCCCCAAGGTACACTGGCCCACAATGGCTCTCGAGAGCCCAACGTTAAGGATTTAGGCCCGCTCAAAGCAGCACTATCCAAATGCACTGGACCACAGAGTCAAGCCAAAGCAAAACACAGCATCAGCATCCCATCAAATCAGTGCTCAGAACATGTTTCCTGGGGAAATGCTGACGCAGGCCTTTTGAAAGAACATCTTGATAGAGCTGGTACCCTGGACTCAAGATGAGAAAGCAAACCAAGCCTGAATGGGCTATGAAGCAGAAATGCCCAGCACACTTCAAGGCCTTTGGGGTGAAGCTATGAGCACTGCAAGAAGAGGAAACGCGTGTTCTGCCCTTGGCTGCCCACTCTGAATTCTGCTGGGATGGGATGCTTAAGATCTGGTCTCAAAGGAATCACAGGCAGCTTCTGAAATTAATTCCTCTGCAATCCAAAGGAGCTGTCTGCAACTCAGCAACATGTATTTGGAGGTGTGTGTGTGTGACTGTTTGTTACACTTACATTTAGACCAAAGAAAATGTTAGAACTAGGCCTCCACCCAGCCCCGAGAAATCAACCAAGAAGAAGACAGCTCTTCAAAAGCTTGTGGATGGAGCTGCTACACGGTCCTAAGAAGTAAAAGCAAGGGCTAACTAGATGTGCGCATAGTGCCACTCATAGCCGTATGAATCACAGCAGCCAAAAGGTGGAAACCACCGAGTGTCCTTAACTGATGAACAGAGAAAGTACAGCATGTATCAAGAGCGGAGTATCATTCAATCTACAAGGAAATTCTGGCAGATGTCCCACTCTATGAAGACAAATATGTTTTTCGTCGTCCTTTTGGTTTTTTTCAAGACAGTCCTGGCTGTCCTTGAACTCCCGGAGCTCCACCTGCCTGTCTCCCCAGTATCGGGTTTAAAGGCGTGCACCACTACGGTCAGCTCTATGAAGGCAATATTGAAGGGCTGGGGAGATAGACTTGAGGACCTGAGTCCAGATGGTGAGCACCCACATCAAAAGCCAGGGGTGAACACACACACCTTCAACCCCAATGATGCAGGGAGGGATCTGGGGGGAACAGGAAGACGGTTGGGGCTTGCTGGCCACCCACATAGCTGGAAAAAAAGAAAAAGATAAACTCTAGGCTCAACAAAAGGCCTTATCTCCAGGGAATAACGCAGAGAGTACTAGAGGAAGACACGCAATAGGCTCCTCTGGCCTCTGCACATGTGTGTATATACATATATGCATATGACACACACACACACACACACACACAAGATAGATGTACTGAGTTCACCTATAACAGATATCTAAAGGAGTTACATTCATGCAAACAGAAAGTGGAATAGCAGTTGTAAGGGGTTGGGGGGACAGAGCAGTAAAGAGTTGTTTAATGGGCACTCTTCTACCAGGTGGAAAAGTTCTGGAAACGGACGATGATATGGGCTGCACAACAGTCTAAAAATACTACCTGCCACTGAAGTGCACATGTAAAATGCGATTTCTACATTTTATACATTGTTGTAGTGGAAACAAAATGGCTCAGGGTAAGTATTACAGTATGTAAGTCTTACTACAATTAAAAAACAACAGCAACCCTCAAAGCAGATGAGTTATGGTCCTTAGCCTAAAATGAATGGCAGTCACCATCCTGCCCAGGATTAGAGGACTGCACAGTCTACACAGGACACTCCAAATACCAGTTCAGGTCAAAATGTTTCTGTAGTACTTTTGTAGAATTCCACTTCAAAAACATTACCTGAGACACAATGCAAAGATTTACAACCTGTACCAGGCAAATGATGAAGAAGAAAAAGAAAAAGAAAAAAAATTCAATTACCTCTAGTCCTATCCCTTTGAAAGCAGGCAGCCCTCCTCCAGCTCACAATGGAGCTCAGTATTCCTGCTCTCTGCCTGCTGTCTCTGCAGCCCATAGCTTCCCAGGAAATCACTGCACAGATTTCCTCCCATTGGGGCTGCAAATGCTTTGTAAGAAGTAGTGTTTCCCCCCATCAAAAAAAAAAAAGAAAAAAAAACCTGAGACAAAATATTTCTCCTGCTCTACTTACTTTTCAGGACTAACTAAAGCAGATTAACAGCAACCAGGGTGTAGAGCTGGAACACAGCTGCCACACCTCCTAGGACTAAAAGCCCCCTGGAGAGTGCTCAGAACCGCACAGGACTGAGGGACTCCCCTGGCAGTGCCTTACCAATTCTGGTTTTTGGCTGTTGAACAAGAAGAGCCAGAAAGCCAAGGGGCTCCGCCAAGGTCAAGACAGCACTTAAGAGCAGATCCCATATGGGGGCGCTTTCAAGGACACCTGGCTGATATTAGAGTCTGAAAAAGGAAGGGTTGCTCCACGCAACTCCAGAGCAGCCAGCCAGCCCCACGCTGCTGGCACCTGGAAGGGGACCTTGAAGACTAAGACACCAATGTCATACCACCAGCTTCCATCAGACACAGAGTGGTAATATCTGTGAGTGTGTGCATCTGAGACCTGCTCAGAGAGGTGGACAGTGCAGGCAGTCACATCCTGGAGATGTTACATTGTTTTGGGGACCCCCCCCCACAGCCACAGAGCTGGCAACACTGACACCTGTTTAGAGCGGTCACAAGGAACGGCAACAGACCCTCCTCCACAATCTGTCCATTCCCGGTCCCTGCTGCCACAATTATGTGATATGGTTCACCACACTAACAAAATGCCCTTCCTTTGTTTTGATTGTCAAACAGCACCCTGAAGTAGTGAGTATTTTCTAATGGCTGTATTTGGGCAGAATTCTGGGGCAGGAGAGTAGCACCTGAGATAGCATACTGGGACACTGAAGAAAAGCTCTTCCAAAACGGCAGGCTGGGCTCCCGCGCCCATTTGACTCAGACTTCCCAACAGGCTTGCTGACAGTGGGGTTGATAAGAGGCCTGCTGGGAAAGGCATGAGCTGCTAAAATTGTCCAAGTGTGCCATCATTCAAAAAAAAAAGATCAGGCTCTACTTCATCATAAAAGTTCCATAAAAGCTCCCAAATGCAAGTATTACAAAAGGAAGCTTTAAAAAAAAAATCACATTTTGCGAATCTTAAAGTTATCTTCAACATTAAGCTTAGAAGTCTCCCCAGTTCCAAATATCCAGCTCCTCTGCTAAACATCCAGCTGCTACGATCTATCCAAATGGAGAAGAAGCCCTTGCCAACCTGTGACAAGGACAGGGACGGGTGGCACAGGGCTCAATTCCCCACAACAGCATTGACAGAAGGGCAGAACTGGAGAGTCTCATGAGGAGAGCTGAGCCCTGTTCAAAGACAGTTCCTGCTGGGAAAGAAGGAAGAGAAGAGGAGAGATGTCTGCCAGGCTAGGGTATCTGTGCAATGTTTTTCTGAGGTTTCTTCATGTTCTTGTCTACCTTCCTTCCTGGATCAAGAGCCAGGGGATTAGAGGAGGCACAGGAGGGTCAGGTGGTGGAGATGGAGGAAGCTAACCTGAGTGATAGCATCCTAGAGACCCTGGCTGTGGCCCAGAATATAGAGCCCTCTGGGAGAAGGTTAGATGGACAGGCATCATAGATGGACCAGACTAGAAACTCCAGGCCACCTGACATGAGGGGTATGTGTATTTGGGATTTCTACCAGTTCAGATGACCACCAGCTCTTCCACCACCAATAATTGTCTGAGATGACTTAATGCAGCAAGAAACACACTTAGAAAAGTTAACTGACTGGGTTGGAGAGATGGCTCAGTGGTTAAGAGCACTGGCTGCTCTTCCAGAGGACCCAGGTTCAATCCCCAGCACCTACATAGCAGCTTACAACTATTTGTAAACTCCGGTTCCAGGTAATCCAACACCCTCACACAGACACACATACAGGCCAAACATAACGCACATAAAAATTAAATAAATAAATAGAAAAGCTAACTGTCCTGCTCAGGGCCTAACCCCCAACAGCCCACTCCAGCAATGATGTAGTCTTTTTATTTTATCAAGGATGATGCCAGGCATACTGTCTATATCTTTACAATATCCCTCCTGCTCATCTTCCCTCGAGAAATTGCTTCTTTAAAAACTGTCTTGTACAGGAACAGGTAATCTTAGCCCTCTAACTTTGGCCACAACCACTCTGCCTCAAATGGGGGCACAGCCCTAGCCAAGACAATCAGAACTTTCCAGAAAATGTTTCTGCCCAGGTTGACTGGATAGCGCTGCCTTCCTTCTCTAGCCAGGACCAGTGAACATAAAACCCACTGAGACCCGGGGCTTCATTTCAGGCCTATGGAAAAACTCATAGGATTCAGGGATCAACTGTTTGTTCCTCATCCAAGGTTTTAGAATGTAGCTGTATGTCACTTAACACTGGGGTAATGCTCTGAAACATACATGCTTAGGTGATTTCACCATCATATAGCCATCATGGAGTTTACTTATGGAAATGTCACTAAGTAATATAATCTTATGAGACCACTGTCAGACATGTGGCCTGTAAGAAATGTCATTATGACTGTATTATATATCAATAAGTTGCCCTTTTTGCCTAAGATGGTTTGAGCCAAGTTTTCACGGTGCCCTGAACAGAGAGAACTAACCCCCATTGAGAAACCTCAACAACAGTGTTCAGGCTCCTCTGCCGCCTCTCTTCAAATTGCACAACTCTGAAAGTCAACGATGGCCCGAGCTTATCCTTCTGCTTCTTCCCCTGCTGATCCTCATGGCAGAGTGGACTGAGCAAAAGCGGCTTGTGCCCAAGGGCAGGAGAAAACAAAAGGCCTGGGTAATCATCACAAAATAATACACAACCCACACCTGGCAACAAAAAGCCACCCCACTAGTCTCTGGAAGCGCCTGGCAGGGCTACTCCTTTTCAAATGAAGAGAGAGAGAAAAAGTGGGGGAGGGAGACCTAGGTGGACACAGTGACTCACACCTGTAATCTCATAAGTTTGAAACAGAGGAATACCCTATATCAAAAAAAAAAAAAAAAAAAAAAAAAAACTTCTTCCACCCTCCCCCCCTCCAGTGCCTGTATTTCAGGTAACATGCAGACCCCTCACTGGACCCATCCATTCAGAGCCAATGCCGACCCTCCCTGTCCCAGCTACACTCTCTGCAGCCTGGAAACACAGTCCTTGCAGTGTCTGCCATCCTCCCTCCATCCCTCTCTGCATTCCACGTTCCCCTTCATGGGGCTGGAGAGATGGCTCAGTGCTTAAGAACACTTGTTCTTGCCGAGGACCCTGGTTCAATTCCCAGCACCCACTTGGCAGCTCACAACCACCTGTAACTCAAGTTCCAGGGAACCCGATACCCTCTTCTGACATCTGCAGGTACCAGGCATGCCCTTGGTGCACATATAAAATGCCAGACAAATACATATACACATAAAATAAAATAAATCTTAAAAAAAAAAGCAAATTCCCTTTTGGCTCCAGCTCCAATTATCAGTCCCTCCTCCAATTTTTCCTCCATGTCTTCAGCAGATAATCCTATGCCAGTCTCTTCACGCTGGTGACAGCAAGTCAACCACTCTCTAGGAAATAAGGACGCGGCACAGGCGGAGGGAAAGCGCACGGGTGGTGAGAGCCAGCAGGCAGCCAATTTCTGTCTTCCAGGAGAAGCCTGGCACAAAACAATTTAGGAAGTCCTTGACATTTAGATGGCAATTAGTCAGAGCTTCTAGGTGCAGACGAGAGTGCTGCAGGAAGGTATAGAGTCCACAGTCTCCAAGAGAGCAGAAAGCCGACCCTTGTATCTGTCACTCAGTAAATCCATCTCCCCTCAAGTGTCCCAAACAAGGCATCAAGATACATGGACACACCCCTGCCTGCCTGCACTCCAGCCCACCAAGCCAAGCTCCAGAGCTGGATACCTCATCCCTCCCTGAAGACATACTGCCCTCTGAGGACTGAGGCAGGCCACAGGGCACCCTGGGCCCCATCATGCAGATGGAGGTAATGTGAGGTTCAGCACAGAAGCAGAATTTGAGGATCTCTGTGAGAGAAATCAGATGTTACCATCAAATTCATGAGAGAAATACAAAAGGGATAACCAAATTCAACTCTGATACAATAAAAGACTCCGGAGACCCCCGTCACCCAGTAAAGGGCAGTTCTCACCTCTCACTGTCACCAACTGGGGCAAAGGAATTTGCTTCCTTCCCTACAAATCCACGTGGGAGCAAGATATCAGAGTTCTTCATGACCAATAATAATCTCCCGAATCGGCAGTGGGAAGGCATGGTGAGCTAACAGGAGGAACCACCCAAGAAAAGAAATAAGCAGGAGGCTCCTGGTGTCTGCCACCTTCCTGCCCTCTGTCCTTCCTGATATCTGACACCTGGCCCTGGGAACTCGATGTAAGGAAGATGTTAAGACGCCACTCTGTGACCCTGGGTTTGCCACCCGTCTGCGAGATAGGAAAGGAAGACACAATATGCTCAACATCAATCCCAAGAGCCCCTGCTTCACCCTGAGCCTAACCCTGTGCTTTCCGATCACGGTATTACAAAGACACCCACTGACTCATACACCATGTCACCTTGTCCACAAAAGGCTCCAGATAGGTCTTGCCATATCAAGTGCTACACTAATTTCTTCTAGCATATTCATTAACCTCCTCAGCAATTGTTTTTCTAAGGATTTCATGACCCTCTTTGAAGCAATAGAATTCTGAAATGTGAGGAAATGAATTAAAAAAAAAATCACAGCCCTAGGGATAAATCTCAACCTTATGGTATCCCATTCCTTGGAGGTCAGGAGCTCAGGCAGGCCAGAGAAGCGCCTTAACTCCCAGGTATGGGGGAGGGGGGTGAGTAATGAGTGGCAATCTGTCCACTAGTTTCTATAGTTCAGAGATTAACCCTAGGGTTGATGCACACACATCCCTATGGAGACTCCTTGGCTGCCCTCTAATTTTTATGCTTCTTCAGCAAGACTTCTGGAAACAGATCTTTGACCAACTTCCTCCTTTAAAAATAAATAGAAGCAATAAGAAAAGTCACTCTGATGAGGTCCTTTATCCTCTTAGCTGCATGTGACAGCTTCTGAAACTTCAAAGGGCTATTCAATGAGACTACTGGCTTTGCCCAGGAACTCCAATAAACCATACTTGCAGGGACAGAATGCAAGTCTGAGGAACAGAGTGCAAAAGCCAGAAGCCCAAGGGGGAGATGGTAGGGCCACCAGTGAAATGCTGTTATGTGGTTGGCAGTTCAGCCTCTCTGCATGTCAGTTTCCTCCAGCTAGAGAGAGTAGGGTTGAGATGGCCCATAGAAATGATCACAACTACCAGGGACACCTAATAAAATCACTCCCTTTATAAGTGTAGCTTTTAACAGTCCCATAAACGGGTATCCTCAACCTCTGGCCCACAAGTAGCTAAGGGCAGGTTTTATTTTTCCAGCTCTCCCCATTCACTATTCTTTTATGTATGAGTCTTTACTGATTTTATTATTGTATTGATTCACTTAAAACAAGGGCAAGACCTACACAAGGCACATTTGTTGTTTCCAGGCTCTGAGTATGTTTTTAAAAGCAATAGACAGTAATTTCAAAACTCTTGGCATTCAATCTTTCCTGAGCATGAATTCACTCTTTCCTGAGCATTTTAACCACTGCAAGCCAATTTTCTCTCTGGCAAAGCAGGAATAATAGACAGTTCACATGCTGTTAACAGTGATTGAATGTGATAGATAAGGTAAAGTTCCTGCCACAACACACAACAACACATTTGCCAGCCCTCATCCTTCCCCTGCACTATGCCTTCCTCCTTGTCTAAGAGGTTGGCTTTCCCCAGCTCAGTCAGGACAAGTCTACCTCTAGGAACAAACTCCCAGCAGTACCCCTCCCCCTACACACACTTACAAATCAGTCACTTCCAAGAGCAAGAACACAGGGGTTCCAAAGGGCACCACTCAAAGGAATCAGTCACCAGCGCTTCTCCACCGGGAACTCGGAGCTCTCAGGGAGGGAACTGAGCCACAGCAACCACTACTAAGATTTTCCCATGGTGCAATGCAACTTCCTCAACTTTTCCGGGCCCACAATTTCCAAAGAAACCGGGGGAAGGTGTTGTGCATAATTCACAGCAAATCTGGGCAAGTTAGGAGACTGAGATCCAGCGGGTGAGAAGGAAACGGATACAACCACAAAGTGGAAAGGGACGAATGGTTCGAAAACGGGGTGCCAGGATCAAAACTTAGGCTTCCTGCCCCTGGCCTATATTCCCTATTGCTGACTGCAACCTCTGGCTCCCGAAGGGCTAGCCGCCGGTGAGGAGCTTAGAAAAGGGGCTGACCGACATCCTTCCGTGGTGTCCTCCGACCTCCGCCCTGCCACCGGACCTGCTGGCCTCCGGGGGAACTCTGCAGCAGTGGCACCCAGGAGAGGGAAGACGAGGCTTTCAGTGAGGGGTTATTGTTCCCAGAGACCCACAGGACAGAGGCAGGATGTATGAATTCGGGTCCAGGCATCGGTCCCCTCCCCCGGCCGGCTAAGAGAGAAGGTGTCATCCGCGCCATACAGGTAGAGCAGTGGCCGAAACCAGAGCCTCCACCTCCCCCCCCCCACACACACACCCTCCGCCTGGGTGAGCTGCAGAGAGAAGGGGTGGCCGGCGGGCAGGAGGGGCCCCGCGGGACTGCCACTCACCCGCACCATCTGCGGACTGCGGCGGCCCGACGACGCCGTTCAGGTAGAGAATGGGCAGCAGGTGAGGCTGTGTCTTCTCCAGCGCGGCGCGCAGGTCCTGGAAGTGGTCCTGCTCCTTGGCTAAGAGCAGCTGGAGCAACAGCTCCGCCTTGGCGCCTCCAGCCTCCTCGTCCAGCTGCCGCCGCTCGCCTGGACTCAGCGCTCCCGCGGCCTCCAGCAGCCCGAGCACGGCCTCCACCTCGGTCATGGCCTGGGCCAGGCTCTGCTGACACTGGGCGAGCAGCTCCCGGCGCTGCGGCTCCAT
>CABHPQ010152132.1:0-23872 GCA_902168405.1 Peromyscus aztecus | reverse complement strand
GTGCAGCTCAGTCTTCGAGAGGCCTTCTGAGGACTAAATTCTATCTTCTTAGGGACCCTCCCTTCCCGAGATAAGAGCTGATCTCGCCAGAGGCACTAGGTACACACTGCCCTTGAACTCCACAGCTCTGGGGAGTCGGGGTGGCTGGTATCAAAACAACAGAATCAAGGAAGAAAACCAAGCAGAGAACGTGAACGGCAGGGCGATACAGAGTGGGGGAACAAATACAGAAAGTTTGCCGCCATGTGTCCCCCACACCAGCTTCAAATATGGGGGAGGGGGACTAAAAAGCAAACAAAACAAACAAACAAACAAAAAACCCTTTCCAAGCTGGGGACTCTCAGAGGACAGCGCATCAAAGCTGCCACTCCAGAGTGAACAAGGAGGAGGAGCCACACACGCTTATTGTCTCACCCCAGCCATCATCTGAGCTGAACTGCTGCACAGGCCACCTCGCCTGAGCAGCCCGCGCCTCCCAGACCACTGCTCCGCTGCTTCCGAAGTCCTCAGAAACCAAGCCCCAAGTCCTGCGCCTGCTCTTGCCGTTTCTCAGAGCCCCTCCGCCCACGTCAACACTACCTTTAGTCTTCCGGGTGCCCGGATGCCTAGCGTTGGCCCTCAAACCCAGCAAGCACAGGAAGTCCACCGGAAGTCTGAGTGAGATGGACACAGTGAGTCTGACCAGCGGCGGGGTGACCATTCCCTCGTCCAGGAGTCACGGATGACACCGAGCCCCCTAACAACTCACCTCCTCTCCCGGTGATGTCTTCACCACCAAACGCCACCGCCTTGGTCCCTGTGCTCTGATGATGTCATACATCTACCACCATAAAGCACAGGAAATACTGCTCCCGTGGCACCGCACACAGCCAGGGACACCAGGCAGACAGCGGTTCTCAACACCAAAGCCAGGTTTAACTGGCAGAAGGCAAACACCAGATTTGAAAATTTCATTAAGCATTTCTATGCTAGACATTACACTAGATTTCTCTAATATACACAATCGACAATGCTAAAATAACCTTACTCTCTGCTCACGCGCTTGTTAAGATGGCTTTTCTGGAACAAATGAGCTTTGAGAGAAGAGTGTGCTCTTTATGCCTTTTTCTACAATTATACACTGTCTTAGTTAGGGTCTTCTTGCTGTGAAGAGACACCATGACCACGGCAACTCTCATAAAGGAAAACAGTTCACTGGGGCCGGCTTACAGTTCAGAGGTTCAGTCCATTATCATCATGTCAGGAAGCATGGCGGCATGCAGGCAGACATGGTGCTGGAGAAGGAGCTGAGAGTTCTACATCTGAATTGGCAGGCAATGGGAAGTGAATGTCACCCTAGACCTGGCTTGAGCATTTGAGACCTCAAGCCCCTCCCCTAGTGACACACCTCCTCCATCAAAACTACACCTACTCCAACAAGGCTCCACTTTCTTATAGTGTCATTCCCTATGAGCCTATGGAGACCACTTTTATTTTTACTCAAACCACCACACACACTCACAGCAGGCAATCAATAAATATCTGTGAACTGGTCACTGAATGGTTAGCCAGGAAAGCATGTCACCCTGGGTCACATTCAAGGTACAACTAGCTATCAGGGCACTTTTGTCAACTTGACACAAGTTGGGGTCATTCAGGAAGAGGGGATCATAATTGAGAAAACGTTCCTACCAGACTGACCCGTGAACAAGCCTATGGGAGCATTGTCTTTATTAGTGGCTAATGTAGGAAGGCCCGGCTGACTGTGGACGGAGCCTTCCTAGACAGGCAGTCCTGGGTAGTCCAAGAAAGCAGGCTGAGCAAGCAGTTAGCAGCCAGCCAGTAAGCAGCAGTCTTTCTGTGGCTTCTGCTTCTCCAGGTCCCTGCTCTGACCCTGCCCTGACATCCCTCAGTGACGAGTGGGACCCGAGAGTTGTGGGATGAAATACACCCTTTGTACTTTTGGTCATGATGTCGTGTTACACAACAGAAAACCTAGTGAAGACACTAGCTTCTCAGATGGACGTTTCTACAATGGCCTATGTAACCTGAAGTCAACTTAGATCGCTGTTAAATTTTCAGAAAGTTTTAAGAGGTAGACTTGAAAACAATGGGAAGTTATTGTGCCACTATTTTTCATGGGTTTTTATGTTTAAAAATCTGTCATAGGTGAAACAAAATTTTAAATGCTGAAAAGAATTACATCAACTAACATTTAAACAGCATCTTTTTCTATATGTGCAACTAGAAAATACAAACAGTATAGAGAAACCTCAATGAAAACAAGTATTTTCCAAAACCTAATGGTTCATCAAGTTTTATTCATTTGAATCACTCAGAAGTGAGACTTCTGCTTAGAAAACATAATGGCTTTTAGTGCATAACTAAGAGCCGCCACCAGCTTCAAAGACAATACAGACATGGTTTCAGAAATGAGTCTAGTCCACAGCAAAGGAATACACTTGGATCGGTTTCCCAGGCACCCACAATGGTGTAATGATAAGACTTCATTTTTCATGTTATTAGAATCTCGACCTGAGGTCTGGCTCAGAATCATGAGCCACCTCACTCCCAAGCCACACACTTAAAGACACATGTCAGAGTAATCGACACACAATTAACAGAACTGATACAATGTATCAGTTACTGCCAGCGCTGCCTCCTCTAGCGCTTACAGTTGGTAGACTCATGATTATTTATAACTCACATCAAAGCGTTCAACGCATGACTTCCATTTGCCAAAAGGAAATGAACACATGACTTGAAAGTCTCATGTTGATAATGCAATTTCAACTGCTGAGGTAAAATAATTGTAATAGGATAAAAATCATTCTAGTTGCAAGAAAAAGAAAGAAAGGTGTCCAAAATTACGATCCTTGAAAACCATTTCACACATGCCTTGTTTGTTTATTCACGATGCGTACATCGTTTTTAGTGTTCTACAAACTACAACCTTGCAAGGCTGTGTGTTCTGGCAAGGGAGCTCGGGCCTCATTGGTGTAAGATGCTGTTACACTCTACACCAGCATAGGAGCCATCTGTTCGATATTAACCAGTTTAAATGCAGTTCAATCTGAATCTCAGGCTATCAAATAATACGGTGGGGTGGCACGATTTTAAAATCTTTATTATACACACATGCATACACACATACATACAGACAGACATATTCACACACACATACACACACAGAGAGAGATGCCTCTCAGCTGCATGTAAAATGTTATACATTTGAAGTGGAAATGGTAAGGAAGCAATATGATTGTACTGAAAACATGAAGAACACCGCTCAGGCTCTAATCTGAATGGTCCAGTGGTCACCCCCACCCTGGAGCCCCCTTCTCTCCCCTTCTCCCATCAGATTTCCCTGACTACGAGCTAACTGCAGAGACAGACTAGGCTGTCAGACCTCCAAAAAGGAAACAATGAATCACAACTCTCTCCTATTTGTTAGACTAGTGAACCTTTTAACGTGCTCTGGAGACCTCAGCAAGCGCTCAACACACCACTTCCTACAAGTTGCCTTGAGGGCCTGAAAATACTTACAAGTTGGCCCTTCTAATTCAAAAATCCAATTGTGGATTTTCAAATTAAGCGTAAAGCCAATGAAAATATTATACATACACAGAGAGAGAGAGAGAGAGAGAGAGAGACAGACAGACAGAGAAACAACAACATCTGAGACACATCTAGTACCTGGTCCCACACAGTTGGTACAAACGATAGTCAACATTTCTGGTACAATTCACTCCCTTAGGGAGCTTTCAAATGAGCTTGGGAAAGATGTGCCCAGCACCGGCATGACAAGCGACCACAAGCAGGCAAGAACCACCTGGCCGATGACCAGCCACCCTCCTGCTTCTGCCTCTATGCCACGCCTTCTCAAATGTCGGCGATGTGACTCTGCTCCAGAACCAAGCGCCTGATCAACATTTCCTTCCATACACTGCTTTTGTTCATGGCATTTCTTCACAGCAACAGAAAAGTAACTGATACTGTGTGTGTGTGTGTGTGTGTGTGTGTGTGTGTGTGTGTGTGTTTCTGTTGGTAAGTGCACAAGAGTGCAGGTGCCAGAGGAGGCCAGTGATACTGAATATCCTGGAGCCAAAAAAGTGGTTGTGAGTGCCCCGTGTGGGTGCTGGGAACCAAACTTGGTTCTGCAAGAGCAGGACTTGCTATTAACACTGAGCTATCTCTCAAGCCCTAATAAAAATGTTTAGTGTTAACTTACACAAAAACACTAAAGTTGATAGAAATTTTCAGTTTGTCAGAACTAAACTTAATTTCATGTTCTGTGCCGGCGAGTTTTATGTCAATTGGACACACGCCAGCATCATCTGGGAAGAGGGACTCCCACTTGAGAAAATTCCTCCAGAAGATCCTGCTGTAAGCAAGACCGTAGTACATGATTCTTGATTAGTGACTGATGTGGGAGCGGCCCGCCCATTGTGAGTGGTGCCACTCCTGGCCTGGTGATCCGGTACTACAAAGACAATGAGTGAGCGAGCTACAGGGAGCCGCCGTCCAGGAGGCAGCAGCCCTCCATGGACTCTGCAGCCGCTTCCACCTCCAGGTTCCCGCCCTGTTCAAGTTCCTGCCCTAACCTTCCTCAGCAACAGTGTATCCTGAGAGTAGTAAGCTGAAATAAACTCTCTGCTTCCCAAGTTGCTTATGGTCAAGGTGTTTATTAGAGCAACAGAAACTCTAAGACATGTTTTTGCATGGCATTATCCCTTATTACATAGTAAATTGAAAAACGTGTGTGTGTGTGTGTGTGTGTGTGTGTGTGTGTGTGTGCGCGCGCATTCATGCAGAGACAAGAGTTTGGCATTGGGTATTTCCTCAGTCACTCTGCCTCCTTAGAAGAGGCAATCTCTGATTTGGTCAGGCAGAATAGCCAGTGAGCTTTAGAGATCCAGTTGTCTTTACTGCCACAAACACTCTACTACTGGGGTTACTGGTGCCCACCACGATGCCAGGTCCTTACGTGGGTGCTGGAGGTCTGGACTCAAATCCTCATGCTTTGTGGAAGGCACTTGAGAAGGACTGAGCCGTCTTCCCTGCTCCAAAATATGCACACTCGTCAGGATATGCCTTCAAAGCCCAGCCACCCTTTGCAAGGTGTCAACCATCTCAAACTGTTTTCCAGTCTCTGATTCACAGTGATGGGACACGCTGGTTAAGCTTTGCACTTAATCATCAATGACAGGATTGGACTGAGAGGAAAATGCTGATCTCCGATTTGTTTCTACATTTCTTTATTTTAAAACACATGCTCACACACACTCACGCTCGTAGACACTGTACAAATCACTACGGCTGCTTTTAAAACTGCTTCACATCTCAGCGAGAAAGCTCTCTGTTGCAAATATTTGTTTTTATTATATGTTATGAAACTATAAAGACTTACTCAGAGCGTGGAAACTGCCCATATTTCTACTGCATCTTTAGAACAACCACTTCTGTGTGTCAGGCAGAAGTTAGGATGTTTAGCACACTAAGAAGATCCCCCCAGAACTACTATTTTGGTGTTAACACAAAAATAGAAGTAACTGTGCCTATGAGCACAACATTCATAAAAATGAGAGGCCAAATTTGGTCAGATAGCCAAATATATCCACTTAGAAATGAAGGAAAATTATTCTGCAATATTCAAAGAAAACACATTCACATTGACTCAGTTTGAGGGGAAATGAATTTGACCTCACACACCTTTTGAGTCTACACTTCTTATTTTCATAAATACAACTGTTTCTTAAGCAGCCTGTGTTTAAAGTAAGTGCATTTTAAAAGCCTGGAGATGTGGTTTGTCAGCAGAGCACTTGCCCAGCACATGCGCAGCTCTACTTTCTATGATCTGAACTGCAAAAGTAACTGATTAATTTAAAAGATAAATAGATTTCTGAGAATAAGAGAGAAACACACAAAGGGAGCCCTCCTCTAAAATGCTATTTTGCATAAATTTTACATATAATATGCCTGAAATCCCAGGAATCCAAACATTTTCATTTTTCATTCTTTTCACAGTTTCATGCATCCACATAAGGGATTTCAGTCCTCCTCAGACTTCCTCCACTGAAATTGGCAAAGCCTCTCTCTGGTGTGTGACCCACTGAGCTTGCACAGCGTTACCTGGATGACCACTGGGGGAGGCCATTTACCAGAGCACAGGCAGCCCATCAAAGAATCTGAAGTTTAAAACAGTTCGCGAGTCCTTCTCCCCTCTCTACATTGCATCCAAAAGAGCCAACCTCATCTGACCTCTGGAGGTTCCGTTCTGGTAGCTCCATGACTAGGAAGGAAGGATGAGTCAAAGACAAGCCGGGTTCTTCCTGCAGTCTGCACGGCGTTTTCAGACAGCCTTGTGTAAAATGTAGTATCTAGAGATAGGAACGTGAACTGTGTTTCCTAATCAATACTCATCACTGGTATGGTCTGCATGCAGACAGTGTTCCCTTGGCCCACAAAATGGTTGTCCCGGGTATGCTATGGCCCATCAGGTAGAAGGGCCTGTGAGAGGCCCTGTAGCCACCAGAGCAGACATGGAGGTCATGTGGAACCCAGGTCTCCTCCCTCAGTCTCTCTTCCCAGCTGGTGATAAGAGCTCTCCACTGGGACACGGGTCCCTGCCAATGCCACCTGCTGTCCTTGCCAGAAGCCAAAAGCTATGGGGCTATAATCCTGAACTGGAAACAAATGAACCTTTTCTCTTTTGAGTTCATGGCCTCAGATACCGTGCTGTGGTGACTCCAAGCTGACTAATACCATAAGCACTAAGTAAATTCTCAGCAATTATTTGCCAAGTCTTTTTTTTTTTAATTAAGGATGTTTCTCTCATATTTATTTAGTTCCTCTTTCTAACAATGTTATCTTTAAAAAAAGTAAAATAAATAAATAAATAAATAAATAAATAAATAAATAAATAAATAAATAAAACTGACAGAAATAAAATGCACATCTCTATTTCATGGGTTTTTGTTTGCTTGGTTTTGTTGTTGTTGTTGTTGTTTTAGGTTTTGTTTTGTTTTGCTTTGCTTTTTCAAGGCAGGGTTTCTCCGTATACAGCTCTGGCTGTCCTAGACTGGCTTTGTAGACCAGGTTGGCCTTGAACTTACAGAGGTCCGCCTGCCTCTGCCTCCCGAGTGCTGGGATTAAACATGTTTTGTTTTCTAAAACACGCTGTCCCATTCTGGGCTAGCAAAGTTTGGTCTGAAATCTGTGCACACTTGGCGCGAGCGAGCGGGCAAGTGGGCGGGCGGGCAGGCGACATCTTACCTTCAACTTTGTTGTTTTTTCTCTTCAGCCACTTTTCTACAGTCTCCGCACTGACACTTTCAGAAACAAACTCATCTAAGACCTGGGGGTGGAGAGAGAGATAGGCCTTCACTTTCTCATCCGTCAAACCTGCAAAGGAACCAGAAAGAACAAGATTCACCCATGCAGCATCTTCACACAGGGCACACAGAGTATGCAGACACAGTGTGCTAGGATTCAGGACCTTCCCTCTGACGCAGAGCGCTGGGACAGTCTGACTTAGTGGGGAGACAGTCGCTGCTTGACAAAAGGGCAAAGCCTTGGGAGCTATGGGCGATGACAAGATGTCACGAAATCGTAACTGCTGCTGTTCAAAGGCTAAGACGGCATTCTGTGTTATTACCGTAATAAAAGAGTAAAAGCAGGCATGGAAAGTCAGAACTTGGCAGTTTTAGATGGGAGCTGCTAAGTCACACCAGACAGCTGTTCCCCACCTGTCAGTTCCGACGGCACTTGAGCTGGGCTGTGCGTTTCTACTGTACGTTAGGTTGCATAAACCACTATGGTCAACAGTTACCATCCATTAAACCTGGCAATGCACCATGGATGGATGGCCAAAGTGATTGATGAATGTGTGAGTCATTGTCCATCGTTATTGCTGGCAGCTCAAATTCCTCTCTCTCCACAGGCACTAAAGCCAGTGTTATAACCAACATCGGTTCAGAATGCTCCTGCCATTTCCCCATTGCTATTCGGTGGTTGAGGTTTCTGTCCAATGAAAACTGCTGCCTATAGGTAAGACAAAGTAACTTGATATATTTTCATATCAAAAATACAAAGTTACATCTTTTCAGATTAAAATAATCCCAAACACGAGTTGGGTGTGAGAATTGTTCTCGCTGCCCCATGTTCACTGAGATCCCGTGAATGGCCGTCCACAGGAATGGCTGGAGGGCAGCACCAGGAGAAACTTGACTGGGACACAGGAAAGAAGGAAACTAAGTCTAATTTTGTCCCTGCAGAGAGTAGGCCACACATTTCCACAAAGCAGAGAATCCACACGTGTTAATTAATTCTGCTGAGCACTTAAGTCACAGCTGTGAGGATCTTACAGTAGAGCAGGGTAGCTGAGAAGGCAGATGGCTTCTTTCAATGGAGTCAGGCACTAAACGGTCGACTGCAAGACACACAACACACAGAGCACACGAGACAAGGGAGGGAGACCCATTGGGTTCTGCACAGGGCAAAGAGACACACACAACACACAGAGCACACGAGACAAGGGAGGGAGACCCATCGGGTTCCGCACAGGGCAAAGGGCACCTTTGGAACAGAATCCAATTTGAAATTTCCTGCAAGATGCTGAAGACAAAGGACTCCTCGGGGTCGAGTGCTCACCTGGCATGGCAAGGCACATGCCTAGATATAGAAAGAATCGGGCACTGGAGTGAAGGTGGTAGCATGGGGACCCTGCAGGAGACGGCTGATGGAAAGACAGTCCTCCTTTTCCTTATGCCCACAAAGTTGATTCCTCAGACTCCCATCCACCACTTTGATGACACACTCCATGGTCCTCACTCTCACTTCCCAGATGCCCTTGACTTCAGTGTTCCTGTCACCCACCCACCAGGATGCCCACATTGTGAATCGGGACTCTCAATGCGCTTTCAGTCTCTGGTCTTCGCATACTCCTCTGTGACCTCAAGAAGGAGCATCCTGCCGGGCGAAAGGACTCACCCTCCCCCCACACACTTTTTCTGAAGAGATTTTTATCTCTCAGGTCCCCTTTCCTGTTACGATTACTTTCCTAGGTCCCAGAAAGCCAGGCTGCACGGGCAGTTGTAAGTTGGGCCCCTTGTTATTTCAGCACATTACAGCTATGTCTTGTTAGCAAATTGTATATTACATAAAGGACCTGCATCCAAAATATACTCTTCAAAGTCAGCCATAAGCAAACAAACAGCCAGCCTTTAAAAATAGAGACAATACTGAACAAACACCTTAACAAAGAAGATGTGAATATCTACAAATAAACACAAAAAGGCACTAATTGGTCATTAGTGAACTGAAGGTAACAGGAAAACAAGACTCAGCTACATAGTTATTACAATGGCTGAAGTCCAAACCCACCCCGCCCCCTCAGGAGCACTAATTGTTGGTATGAAGACAGAACATCAGTCCTTGCTCACCGCTGGTCAGTATCCAAGCAGGATGCTGTTTTGGAGGACGGGTTGTTCGTTTATTATCACACTTTCTAAAAAGTTGTTCTGTGTGACACAATAATATTATCCCTCGTTATACTCCATATATTAGCCCAGCTCACATGGAAGCCCACGTCCACATAGATACCTGCATGGGAACATTACATGAATGACTTTCTTCCATGAACTGCTAATTCTGGAGGCATCCAAGCTGCCTTCCAGTGAGCAAAGACACAGACAAACTTGTACATAACTCAATGCTAGTTCATGGTAAGAAGAGATGATGAGAGGCCAGGGAAAGATGTGGATGACTCTTAACAAGGCGATAAGCTACCCTACAGGGCCGAACATTAAATAATTGTAACCATGTAGCACGGAAAGAAGAAAAGGAAGGAGGAGGAGGAGGAAGAAGTGGAAGAGGAGGAGGAGGAGGAAGAGGAAGAGGGTGGTCAACTAGGGCAAATAGGATTAGCCCTAAAAAAAGAGATTAGCAATTGTCTAAATCCAAGAAGAACAGATGGAAACTGACTGGGTGAAACACAGCAGATCTCGCGGGGTCAAGACATTATTCTGTGATATTATGGTGGTAAATATGTAACACTATGCATCTGTCAAAACCCAGAGAACCTTACAGCTCAATGAATAAAATGGAGACACATGCCAATGTTTACAGAACAGAAGGCTGGGCTCGGAAGGTGGAACACGACAAAAATGTAAGGATGTTAGTCCCTGCAGTGAGTCTCGTGCCGTGTACAGTCCACTTGCTCTTTATTCACACGATGGTGTGCGATCACTGTGAGCGTAGGGGATGGGTGGTTTGTCCTTTAGGACACATCCCATTAGGTTACAAACACACCTGCTGGAATAGTTACCTCTCAGTTTAGACATCAACTAGATGCACATTTAGATTCAAATCACACACAACCTTAAGTGTTTCTTCCTAACAACTTCTCATTCGATAATGGGATCCACGTGTGCTAAGGGGGAGCCATGCCTGAGTATAACCGCCTGGAGATTCCTAAGAACTGTGTTCATGGAACTTCAGATTCGAAGCTCAGCAGTCACTTTCTAGGAAAAGCGCCGCTTTCCCAGTCCTCAATGCATGCTGTACTTGCAGGAAGAGCTCAGGGACAGACACACACAGCAGAGGTCCAGCCTGCCCTTCTACCCCCATCACACTTTGGGCCCATGACACCGTACTACAGACCCACACACTCCCCTCACTCAGCTCTTCCCCACAACCAAGACTCGTTCACCACAAATTAGGTACCAGGTCCACAAGTTATAGGTCCCAGGCCTAGCCTTTAATTCTACGGTATACACGACCACTGAGTCTTTCTCTGAAATATCACAGCTGTTCCAGTGGTGTAGCTCCCTCTGTGTTCAGTCCAGGCGGGAACAGAACATAAATTAAACCTCTCTCCCCTTCTTAGAGCACTGTTCACATGTGAGGCCAATTTAACAATACTTCCCCCGACTCTTAAATATTGTACCACAGAAGCTCTCAATCCCTGAAGGTCAGTCTGATCTATGAGAGATGAGCGGTGCATCCTGTGGCGAATGGCATGAAGAGGTGTGGAGGTTCAATGTGGAGAACACTTGGTTCTGGGTCATGATTCTGCTCAGTCTTGGTGCTATATAGTTTGTGTTCTCAGATTTGGATTTATTTTCTCCATGTTTAAGTCGAATGATTAAGAGTAGAATTAACAATCTGGCAATCCTTGGATAGATGTCTTGGGACACAATTCAAAGCTGCAACACCCTCCCCAGCAGGTAGCTCATTCTTCCACAACTGGTTTGCTGTTGGGGGACTTTTCACAGCCTGAGAACCCCTGCTGTCTAAGAACACAAGAGCTGGATGCATACACAAATTTATTTAAAAATTCTAATTAGTGTCAAAAGGCAGTTCCAAAATACACACCAGAAATAGTTTTCCTTCATATAAATTGCAAGATAAATGAGTAATGCTAGCACCTTAACACAAAATCTGTCAAACATAAAAACCAGTTACATCTGCTTTGAGAATTCCAAAACCCGATTTCATCCACCTTTTCCTTCCTGGGTCTTTCTTTCCTGGCAGCCACACTCTGGCTACTTGAACTGCTTCCCCGCAGAAATGATAAAATGGCTAAATAGCATTTGCTGTTAACACGTGGTCGCTTCTGGTGCAGCTGGCGTGCAGGGATGTGTTCCACGTGCTGACACTGGGATCCATCCATGTACCGGCTCTGTTGGGCCTCTGGGAATTATGTATCTGGTACACAGCAAACACTCCATGCAAGTCCCAGTCCCGAGTGTGAATTAAGGACAGAAGCACAGAGGTATGGAGTTCTTAGATGAGTGATCTCTTGACCACAGAGACAATAACCAGGGCCAGAACAAGGACACCGCCCAACAGCCCATCTCACAAAGCCCAACTGCATCCTTTCTCTTCGGACTTTCTTCCCTCTGAGACCTTGAGTTTTCGGGATTGCTCCTGGCCAGTGCTACCTCTGATTTGGAGCAACACTTGACTCAGAGTATAAACTGAAAAGCTGCTCTGGTAAGGAAGTGGAAGGGAAGGGTTAGCAGGAGGTCTCCACCACCCGGCAGTTCACAGCACACACATCACAAGTGAGTGACGGAGGGACTGAGAATACCCCAGGTGACTCCAAGAGGAAAGGCTCTTGGCAGCATGAGCCAGCTGTCCCCTGGACCTCGCTGAGACACATCTCCCCTCTGCCCTCTGGCTATAGCAACTCTCAGAGATTACAAGCGCAGCTGTGAGAAATAACTCGTGCGCGTGCGTGCGCAAGTCAACTTGTCTCGAGCACAACCATATGCTGAGCCCTGTGAGTCATGCTGGTGACTCCAAGTTCAGGGGTTGTCCTAGAGGCCACGGCACTCAGATTGTCATCCTCCGCGTAGGAATCCGTGAGTAACGCTTGTCTTGTGAGTTAGCAGAGGACTGGGAAAGCGGCGGTGGTGGCGGCCCAGCTGTGCTTGCTGGAAACTGCCCAGCTCCACAAGATCCCAGACACGGCCTGGAATCCACACCCTTGGAAAGTGCTGGGTGAGGGAGTCTTCTCAGCGGTCCACTGCTCCCACCTCAATTACTGCTGCCTTAGCCTTGATGAGTCTTTCTCTCCTACATGCATTTCCTCTTTGTTTCTGCACAGAGCCCCAATGTCCACGTGAAGTTGTCTGGAAAAGCAGTAACTTCTGACTGTGAACGACCAGTACCATTCTGACATCCTCGGGCCACCAACATTGCACCAGTCTTGCAAAAGTGCCCTTGGTGTACTGCCTGCCATGCTTAAATAGACGGGTATGGGTGTAAGGGTTTATGACATAGATCCTTCATGTCAAATACAGGAACAGATTAATGGGCTCTAAACGCGTTTCTTTTGGCACTGTTCTAAAAGGCAAAGTCCAGACAGAAACGAGCACATGGCAGCCCTGAGGTTATAGAGGAAACAATGCCAGAAACCTCTCTGTGATGACGGAGAAGCAGGAAGCAGAGCTAGGACGAAGGTCTCGTAAAACTTGAGCTTTGTCTCTCACAAACACACACCATCTAAACGTTCTTGTTCCGCCCAAGCGCACCCTCCCGACGGGGGCTTTATCCAGGCTCGTGTGCTGACCCCGGTCTGATGTGCTGACGGTGCTGGGGCCTCTCACTCCTTCTGCATCAGCAGCCTGCAGGGCCACCCAGCTTCAAAGCCACTGCATTCGCATTTATCAAAGACCCCTCCCACATGACCCCTAAGGCCACCACTGAGGTAAGCAATCAAAGTCACTTTGAGAAATCTAACTACAGACTTGTCATTTAAACTTGTCGCTTAATGGTTTAAGATAAAAAAAAATGAAGACAGTTTTTTGAGCAAACTCCTAAGAGTAAGATTAAGCTTCAAATATTTTGCCCATAGGCAGTGTAGAGTGGGGAGGACTTACACCCTTACTTCTCAGCTTAAATTTACAGTAACCTGGTGGCACACTAAGGACTCCTCATCAGCAGACACATGCCCAAATGCAGGCCACCTTCCCCAGAAGTTCACTCCAAACCTCACTGTGTCCGTCACACACAGGTGACACAGATGTGAAGATCTGAGCATGTGCTGCGCAACCGATCCATGGCTACTTGAAGAGCACCCATCCTCTACGGAAAGAAGGCATTTCCACCAAGAAACCGAGGCGCGCCTTTCTGCTGGAAAATCTCAGGCTGCTGTTTTAAAGCAGTATCATTTTTCAAGACACTCATATCCCGCCCGCTATGCGCTAGCATCTAACAGCATTTCAGAATAGCTAGTGTTTCAGGTGCAGCCGTGCAGAAATTACCCAACTGACCACAAGCTAGTCCCTGTGAGAATTGCCAGCAGTACCACCCGGGAAGGGGAGCCCAGGGCTACGGTGACAGCCAGCTAGAGGTACAGCACATGTGTGCTGAGGAGACAATCCCAAAGGCTGATGGGTAAGCCAGCATGAGAACTCCTCCTGGAGGAAGTAACCAGAACCAAGCCGTACAGACAGAACTACTGAAGAGCCCCAGGCCAGCAGGGATGGACGAACTCGGCTCCTCCCGCCTGAAGGTAACTTGGCTGAAATGGTGACCTTCAGACTGAAACAGTTAATTTTGGTCACTGAACTAGAGTCCAGTCGATTCCAGATGGACATGACGCGTACAGTGATATGACAGTCACAAAGTCAAGATCGAATACAGCCGTGTTCAAATGCCTGGACGTGATGTCCCAAACACAGGACGACGCCCTGAAATGCAATGTGATGGGCAACCTTGAACGCACGTTCCACCTCAACCACCACATGGACAGTGAACTCGTGGACCAGTGTGCCTGCTGCCAAGAGGGATCGCAACTTCCTCGCCTGTCGGTCAAATCATGTTCGCACTTGAAGCAGCAAGAACCTTTCCATCCATTGTTGTCTCCTGAGTTCTCAGTGTGGCACTTGATAAAGGTTCTTTTAAAAAATGTTTCATAAAATCTCCAACAGAAACAAATTGTACAGTATTATGCCATGTTTTAAGGACACATTAAAATACAGAGGAAAGAAGGAAACAAGGGTTTCACGTAATTTAATGTAGAGTGGGGTACAAAAAAGAATAAGAACAATGAAGGAAGAAGGGAGACACCCTCCAAAAAGAAAATATCAGAAAAATGTGCAGATAGACTCAGAAATTTAAAAAAATGGCCATGCATGGTTTTAACATTAAATTTATAAAGAAAAGTAGAGTAACCGCCATCATTTCTTATGGGTATTTACTACCTGGATCAAATTACTACTTAAGAGCTGGGCGGTGGTGGCGCACGCCTTTAATCCCAGCACTCGGGAGGCAGAGCCAGGTGGATCTCTGTGAGTTCGAGGTCAGCCTGGGCTACCAAGTGAGTTCCAGGAAAGGCGCAAAGCTACACAGAGAAACCCTGTCTCGAAAAACCAAAAAAAAAAAAAAAAAAAAATTACTACTTAAGAAGTCCTACATGGGCCGGGTGATGGATCAGTGGGCAAAGTGATTGCCACATGAGCACAAGGAACCGAGCTGGGATTCCCAGGACTCGTGGCTGCAGCAGCACAGCCCTGTAATCCCAGCACTAGGCAGTGAGGTAGGAGAATGCCAAGGCCTGGTTGGGCACTAGTCTAGCCAAGCACCAGGGAGCAGCAAGTTCAGGGAGAGAATATTGAAAACCGAACTGGAGTTCAGTCACAGAAGGCAGCAGATGAGGAGCACTGACCTCCACGGACAGACACACCTACCAACACACATGTGCACACAGATGATGAAGAACCCTGACCTCTATGGACACACATCTACCAACACACATGTGCACACAGATAAAGAGCCCTGACCTTCACAGGAACACACCTAGCAACACGCATGTACACACAGATGAGGAGCTCTGACCTCGAGGGGACACACACCTGTCAACACCCACGTGTGCACAGATAAAAGAAAAAGTGCCTCATCTCTGCTTTCCTTTCTTTAAAGCCCCACAGAGCCCTAAAAGTGATAAAAGTGAAAACCCTGCACCTCTTGTTGAGAATTCTCAGAAGCAACCCCTTGCATTTGTTAAAAAGGTTTGAAAAGACGTGACTGGTAGATCCGAAACAAAGAAAATCAAAATTTGTGACAATCTCAGAATGAGCTGAAATCATTTTTTTCCAGGAAAACTGGGAAACATGTCTTTTCCTGTACATGGCGGCACATGCTTGTAAGCCCTGCACTGGGAAGACTGACTAGGACAGGAAACTTTAAGGCCAGTGTGAGGTACATTAAGCCAATGTGGGTTCACTGCGAGACCCAGTCTCAAAAGAGAGGGATGGAGGGGGGCAGAGGGAGGGTAAAGAAGGAAAGATGGAGAGAGAGAGGAAAAGAAAACAACACACTTTCTTAAAATGTCTGATCATAAAGTCATCTAGAAGTGTTTTTTTTTTTTTTTAGAATTAACTTATAAAATGATGTTACTATTCACAACTTTTTGACTCAACATTTGGCTTATTAATAGCATCGGGGCCTGACTATCAGGCATATATCATGCCTTAGAATGAATCAGAATTAAAATCACACTATAAATAAATAGATGAACACACTGCAAGGCTGATAAGGGCGTGTAAGTGACTGTTTTCTCCTCTGTCACAGAAACACTTTACAGAATGGATCTACTTTGGCTCCTACTTCAAGGAACAGGCTCCATCACTGCCAGGGAGGCCCGACAGCAGGCGTACCCCACATTGTGAAGGCAGAAAAACTGAGGTCATGAGCCAAGCAGCACAGGCCAGTGAACTCCCAAAGCCAGAATGGTCATCCACTTGCTGCAGCTAGGCCCCAGCTTCCACAGCATCCCTAAACAACACCAGCTGAGGAGCAAGTGTCCAGTGAGCCTGGAGGAGACACAGTTCACCTCCAACACAGCAGCACATTCACAGGAACTAGAGCATGCTGCTGCAAACCATTCTCGAGGCTAAGGCCCTATTTGTCACTCAGTAAATGTGTACTTAGTACCTTCTGCAAGCCAGTCACTTCTGTGGTTGGTGCTCAGCATACAGCAACACACCCCTAACTTTATTAAAGGTCTCTTTAACACACTCTGAGCCTCACAAGAGGCTGTACTGACCAATTAAGGACAATGAGGCAGGAGGCTATGTCAAAAGTGACTTTAGTTTGAATAGTGACCAATGATGCCAAAACAGGACAGCAAATACCAGAGGTCCTGGAAGGGAAAAAAACAGTCTGGGTTTAGACACGCTAAACCTCGGTTGTCTACATGGAAATGTCTATGGTCTCGGGAACATAAGTCTGCAGCTCAGAAGGATGCAGGGTTAAGAGAGATGCACACGAATCAGCCACCCCAAGAACAGCTGGAGAGTTATGTGGGGCTCAGGCATCTGAGGACCCCAAGCATCCATACAGAACACGGGTATAGAAACTTGCATCTGCACCCTGAGGACTGAGGCCTCAAAAGCCGGCCAGCCTGATGAGCTTCACAATAAGCTTTGGGTTCAACGGCAGACCTCCGCACATACCTGCATAGGCAAGCATGCCAGCATGAGTGCCAAGCAGGTGTGGTGCGCGTGTGTGTGTGTGTGTGTGTGTGTGTGTGTGTGTGTGTGTGTACTAAGACGACCAGCATTTCTTAAAAATACTTCATTCCACTCAATCCAGCAAAGAAATCATAAATTCCCATTATTGCCTGATACTGGTTTTTTTTCAGAAATCATGAAAGAAAATTAGATTGCATATCATCCCATCTGAAAAAGTTTAAGTCTCTCTTGAAAAATTCAAAGTGAGTATATGCCTTTAATTAAATTATATATAGTCTTTTGAATGAGTCTCTTCTCTGTAAGTGCTAAGATGCCAAACCATTTTGCAACAGAAACATTCTAAGCTCCCAATACTGAGTGCTTCCAGAGGACCCTGTTTTCTAGATATATAAAATGGTAATTATCTCACTCTTAGGTTCCATTAGATTTAGAAATAACCCATGAAAAATGTAGAATGACTCAATATCACAGTTACAGTTATGATATAAATGAAGACCTGCAATATGTATGCATGTGTGTATACACACACATACACACACACACACACACACACACACACACACACACACACACAATCTCCCACTTGGAGACTCAAGATGTTCAAACAGAAGGATCTAGACACTATGGTTCCAGTAAATAAACATCTCTAAGCTGTAATCCTTGGCTGAAATCCCTTCCCTCTCCCAAGAATCCTTAAACAAAAGTCCCCAATTCAAGCTCTTCCTGGAGGCTAAGTATTTAGAGTGGGATTGTCCAATACATTTTTTTCAAGAAGGTAACTCCCAAAAAGAACAAACTACTCGTCAGAGTAGAGTTGCTGAGGAGTCCTGAGTCTCGAGAACTGACATTTGCTCCTCACCATACAAAGGACCAGGCATCAGGGAACACACTCAGAATTCTCTGGACCTGTTTCTCGGACTTCTGCCTAAGCATCAGTGAGAACAAGGCTAGTGGGACCCTTTCACAGCCGGATGGGACACAGTGAAATGACGCAGAGATAATCTTTATAAAACGGACACTTCAGACACACATTCTCTATAAAACCTTGCACGGAGCCTGTTCAGATCTCGGAATGGAAAACATCACTTACGGCTGCTCACTCTGGCACATGCCCACATGAGGCAGTGACAGCCAGTGTAGACAAGCTTTGCCCTCACCCAGTCTTGCAAAGCCCATGAGCCCTGGTGCAAGGAAGGGTGACGTCCTTCGCTCTCAAACGCATCATGTGATTTTAATCGGTGGTCATTTCATTAGACATATCTATTCAACATATTCAAAATTAAATCCCACAGAGTGAAGCAGCTGACAAGAAGCATGTGGGCATTTCATAGATCATTATTTTATCCTCCATTTATAGATTAGAAACTGCAACACGTAAATCAAGGTTTCTTCACAGCTGGGCAGAATCAACTAGTCCTCCCCAACCTCCTTAATAACAACATGGAGGAGGCCTAGAGGTTTGAGCCTCAGTCACCAGGAGGAAAAAAAAACAAAAAGGAGAAAAAGAAAAGGAGGAGGCGGAGTCAGCTAGAATTAAGCTCCCAGTAACAGTTTTCCCAAAGCTGGTCAAAATTCCCAATAGCATCATCGCTGCTGTGTCACACCACAGCATCTACTGAGAGGTCGGGAAGACACTGAGGAAGAAAAAAGAGGCAAACTTCCACTCTGACACGCACCAGAATGATTTCATTCCATCAACTCAGACTCCCAGGTTTTAAAAAGCACTGTGTGTGGAAATCCTAAGACTACTATGCCAGTGAATCCCGTCGCTCAACAACCCACATCATGTGGTAGCAGGTAAGAGTCGGTGGAAGAACACAACACCAGTTAGAACACAGGGAGCCTCAGAAATCACTGCAGACCTCACTCTGAGCGAGGGAGGGAGGGAGAAGACAGAGGGACCTGGGCAGACACTTCCTCTAAGACAGTCTGACCCGCACAAGTCCTCTTGGGCCTTCTTCAGCTACTTGGTGACAGGTGGCGTGAAGAACGCATTGTGACTAGCCGAGAATTCTATGTCACTCCCTCAGGACAAAAGCTTTAGTCTAGTTCCAAAGGTTGCACAGAAATGTGTGTGTGTGCATGCATGCTTGCGTGTGTGTGTGTGTGTGTGTGTGTGTGTGTGTGTGTGTGTGTGTGTAGGTGTACGTGTGTAGTGCGGAAGCCTATGGACAACCACGGATCTGCCTGTCTCAGGCTCCCCCATGCTGGGATTAAGGCAACGCCACACTTGGGGATGGAACTCAGGTTCTCATCCTGGCAGGGCAAGTGTTTTCCTGACTGAGTCATCTTCCCTCAGACACACAAAGAAGTTTCTACCAACACACTAGCTCAACAACATTAAACTATTACCGGAGACTTGGGAGATCTTACAGGACAAAGAATAAATTTAAA
Source organism: Peromyscus aztecus (assembly GCA_902168405.1). Taxonomy (NCBI): domain Eukaryota; kingdom Metazoa; phylum Chordata; class Mammalia; order Rodentia; family Cricetidae; genus Peromyscus; species Peromyscus aztecus. The sequence goes on along the minus strand of CABHPQ010152132.1, from coordinate 4,514 downwards.
AGTTACTTTGTGAAACAATTTACAAAACAGATCAGAAAACTCATGAGACACACAAACAATCACAACCTACAGCAAGAAACAACACGACAGAGCATCAGTTTGTTCGCAGTCAGAACAGCTTTCCAGCTTGTGTGAACATGAGCTGTCTGTAAGCCACCCAGAAACCAAGAGCTGTGTAAGGAAGACAGCTCTGTCTGCTCACAGGCAATTCTGGGGAATTCTCCATCTGTGGGAAAGCACTCGATGTCACATGCAAAGCTTTAGTCAATTGCCTTCCGTACACTCGAGAGAGAGGCAATGAGAGGCGAGGGGAAGGTGGACATCAGTAGGTCACTGTCCAAACATAACCCTCTGGACGGCCACAGTTGCAAGTGCTCTTGGGAAGCAGCGGCCATGAATGAACTTGAACACGACTATGCTACAAGTGGCTGAGGCTGGGGAGCAAAAGGCCGGAGAATGGAGACCTACGGGGGAAACCTCCTCCCACCTCCCACCTCCCACCTCCCACCTCCCACCTCCCACCTCCCACCTCCCACCTCCCACCTCCCACAGCGATGCACAGCTCCGCCCCAGGAGAAGCAGGAAGAAAGGGTAGGAAGACGATTTGACCAGAGCACCCAAGGAGCCTGAGGAACTCCAAAAGATGCAAAGAATATACAAGCAAAACTTAAGATTGCTGGACAACAAAGAAAAGCAGACTTCTGAAGGCAGCGAGCGAGGAGAGGACCCGCCGTGAGAGGGACAGCGGTGACCACATCATCTTCACTGTAGGAGAGTCATCTAGGAGATGCAAACACCTGACCGCATCTCCAGGACTATTCCTCGAGAGGATCAGCTGAGGGGAAAGCCCTGCCCTGAACGTGGGTGACACCATCCCCTCGCTCGGGTCCAGGAGCCTGGAGCGAATAAAAAAGAAAAAGCAACCAGCGCTCAGTAACAGCAGCACGGCCTCCTGCTTCCTGCCCACTGTGAGGTCACTGCTCTGCTCCACCACAGACTCAGCCAGGATGACGGACATGCCTGAGAGCCAAATCCTTCTTCCCTTCAGGGAAGTCGCCCTTCAGGGATCTTGGACAAAGACGTGAAAAGCTAACTAACGCAAGAGCCAACTTCCCAGAATAAAGCACGGAGCCAAACACTGTGTTTAAAGTACTGAAAAAATTCCCAGGCAAAAATTCCGTATCTAGCCAAACGTTCCTTATAGAAGTGAAGGCCAAGTGGGATAAACCACACAGGGCATTCCTAACGCAACCAAAGCAAAAATATCGAAACCAAGAGCATTCCTTTTGCAGAAGAATCTTTGTATGAATGAAATACAAGCTGCTGATACAGTGGACTGACCTGCAGACCACATACACAGCCAAGGATCTGAGTCCAGAATATACCACGAACTTCAAAAAATAAAATAAAATAAAATAAACCACAGAAAACAAACATAACAATTAATATATGATCAAGACCTGAAGAGACACCGACGACATGCAGGAAGCACACAAAAGCCATCGGCCCACAGGAACGTCAGAGCCACTATGAAGTGCCCCTCCACCTATCAGAACTGATACCTTGGGTGAGCAGCTAACATACAAGCAGAGCTACTGGACCTCTCAGACCTTGTCAGTGGAGATGCAAAATGATGCCGCCGCTGTGGCAGTCTGGCCATTCCTAATTACCTGAAGCAATTACCTGTGACCTAGCAGTGCCACACCTAAAAAATGAAAATGGATGATCATTAAAAATTAGGATGTGGATATTTAACACAGCTCTCTTCAGAATCATCCGGTTCTGGCAACAACCTGGAGTCCTTCAACGACGATGAGCAGAGATTAGTACAGCAGAGGCTACTGAGCAGTCCCAGACAAACACTGGCACGGGCCACTTCATGCATTCGACGGCACCACGCTAAATGAGAGCAGCCAGGCTTCCGGATCCTGATCCTGATTCCATTTACAGGCTTTATAGAAAAGATACGACTGTTACAGATGTTCTACAGATGTAGCAGGCTGATGTGAGCTCAAGAGTAAGGAGAAGAAAGGTAGCAGCAGCATGAGCTGGGGATGCAACTCTCTGTCAGCGAAGGTGCATTGGCTCTAATCCACAGAACAGGAGACCAGCCGCTAAGAGCCCCAGTGCTTCTGTGTGCCCAGCGTCTCAGGCATCCTAAGACAGTTAAGGTCTGGCCTCGACTATCAACCTCTCCTTGTAGGTAACCAGAAGAGGGCAGCACACCTGGGGCCTTGTTACAATTACCCTTGCTTTCTGGTCAGGAAAGTGAAGACTCTGAGGTTAAATGACAGGCACAGGCACAGCACTTACCAGCCACCCAGTTCCGTCAGGGGAGGATACTGTCTTCACAACATTTAATCCTCCTCCTCCTCCCTGCCATCCTTCTCCCCCCAACCACCACCACCACAGTCCACCCCTCCCTCATCTCCATTCTTCTCTGTCCTCCTCTCTCTCCCGGTAACTCTCATTCTACAGGCCAGATGACTAAGTACAGAATAACAGGGCTCTCCAAGGTTAAATAATTAGTAAATGTCCAGGAGCTTAAAATCCAGCCAGCTCGCCTAGCCTGGCCTGCTAGCTTTACAAAGATGCAAGCTGTGGGTTGAAACCAGAAGGTATAGACCTTTCCCTCCAAACAAGGCAAATCGGGTTATCAGAAGCACACAGTGGGCATGCAGAGAGAGTCTCCCCCTCAATGCTGGCTGGCTGTTGGCTCACGGCTTTCACTGGATCTGAGACAGGGCCGAGCAGCGGGGAGGGGATGCTGTCTATGGCGGTTAACAGGTAAGAGACTATTAGAAGCCAGGAAACTTACAAGCGCCATGAGGCGGATGCTAAGCTACACTAGAAGCAGAGTGGTGAACAGCCCTTGCAATCTTCACAGAAGAGTCCAGAACCTGCTGAGAAAGTCAGAGACATCTCTGTGAAAAGCCAGCATGTAGGGAGGGCACAGGTGGCATGCAGGAAGAGGTGACCTTTGAACTGGGTCGAGAGGACCAACGAGAATTGGGCAAGAAGAGGGATGGCCTCTGGCAAAGGCAACGCGAATGGAGACAAAGGCCGGGAAAACACTCACAGGAGAACCGATTCACGGCAGGGCTGAGCAAGACCACACGGAGACGCTTCTAGTGAACAACAAAGCACCTAAGGCCCAAAGCTGGTTCCAGAAGCGAAACGTGGGAAACCCGGCAAGTCAGAAGTACGCGCCACCCCCACACGGGGATGGGATAAAGTGGGCTTCACACCTCAAGGGTGCAGCAGGGCCTTGCCATGCTGGAGAAACATTCGTCATCCACTACAGATCATCCCAAACACGGCCTCCAAGCCCGGCATTCCACCCCTCAGAAACGCTTTGTGCATCTATGAAAAGCCAATTCAGACAACGGTTACAGTAAGTAAATCAAGTCTGGAAACGTCCAAATACTCATCAATAACTGGATCAAAGGACAGGTTAGAGTGTTTACACAATGCGACAGCTACCTCACAGGGCAGTCCTGGTGAAGGGCACATACTTGTGCAGCAGGAAAGTGAGGCAGAGTAAAGTAAGTGAAGCACTGGGGTGGGGCCATGCCTGAGGCGGCTGAGCAACAAGGGGGAAAGGTGGCATCAGGGGCTTTGGGAAGCGCCGTCACCAGCTTCATTTTCCAACCAGAGAAGCTAAGGCTTAGCAGTCAGTGGTAGAATCGAATCGACTTTCATAACTGGGTTTAACTGGTTTTAAGAAAAGTCACGCATAGGTCCAAAACTACTCAGAAAAACCTGCCAATTTCGAGAAAAGCTCATCATCCTCTGCATGCCTTCAAGCATGCCGACTCCTCTGCTCACAGTGCCTCTGTTCACGCTCACCTCTCTGGAGGTGTCTGGTCACCATGCCACTGGGAAGGGCTTCCACCTCCTCACAGCCTGGACGCGCTCATAACAAGACTTCTGAGGGAAAGTACTGCGTGTTTGTGAGCTACCTGTTCATTAGCTTTTCCTTGCTTAGACACGAGTCCTGAGACAAATAACCCAGACTCATGTGGCTTCAGATTCAAAGCCAAATCCCAAATCCTGTCTACCCTTCCCTCTTTGATTTGATCTTACTATTAGCGAGCTATTTATCCACTCTGACCTCAGCCTAATTCTTCCAAAGTCAAGACTACCTCACTAACATCTGCCCAAGAAGACTGCCCATCACACAACGTTACTACTCAGCAAGGCTTTCTCAAAGAATTACATATTAGTCGGTACAATTTCCTCCAAAGACAAGGCTGTGAGAAACCAAAGGTCATGGAATAAGCATACTCTAAGAACCAGTGACACTTTCTGGAAAGAAAAAACTTTAAAGCACAAACAGAAAAACAACAACAACCACCTTGTTCTGACATCTGCAGGGTTGGGCCCACTGCGGCCATCAGCAAAGGTAGACGTTGAGCACCTGAAAACTGGCCACACCCAAGAAACAACAGGCTTCCAATACAAAAGACATAGTGGGCCCTGGAAGTAACAACACAAGTGTAAGATGTAAACTA